>BQNB010139409.1:0-17562 GCA_026074375.1 Tanacetum coccineum
GGTTTGGTTGTTGATCATGTATTTACATACGTGGGTTGCCACATTGCTCGCATACACTCGAAACAAGTCACTAAGACTCATTGTAAGACACACACGAACCTATACACTTCATATTATAGTTATTTCTTTAATATCTAGTCATGTAGGCCAAGTTGTTATGTGATTAGCAAGCTTTCCTAAGCGTGAACATGCATGGTTAAACCCATGCGTGACACACATACCTATATATGCATGTGTTCGACCTTGTGTGGTGCTAGGATACAAGGAAACATGTATAAAGAGACTTAATAACAAGCAAGGTCTTAAACGTGTACGTTTAGATATAAATGTAAACACCAATGTGAACATTAACTCACACACACGAATATTTTATAAACCACACGTAAACTTTTAAAGAAAATGTAACGGTGTAGCTTGGAAAAGTGTATACGATGTTACTAGACTTTTGCATGTGACAAACACAACCATTTCGAGTACTAAATGAGCTTACAATGATTCCTAGTAGCTCAACGAGACCTAACAAAACCCTACACGTAAACTTAATAAACCAATCAAACCCTATTGGGCCCAATGGTCTACGTACGACCCAAAATAGGCCCAACAAGCCCGACTTATAGGTCCACAGAATTATAATAAGCACTTCATGCTTATTAAAAAGTCTAAAATGCTTATTTGGCTCACATCGACCCTAAAGTATTTTTAAAAACCAAACCAAACCCTTAACAGGCTTGATAGCCCATTACCATGACCAACAAAAACCCATAAGCCACAAATAAGCTTGGACAACTTATTTGCGAGCTTAAACAGCTTATAGGACTTATAATAACTTTAGAAAAGCTAATGGACCTTAGAGGAGTGAGTCCAAAAGCTTAAAGGGCCTTATCGAACTCTTAATGGACTCAAAAGCCCATTAACGAGCTTACTAGGTTATTAAATTAGCCATACAGTGAAACCAGATTAATTATAATCATAAGTGCTTAATGAGATAAGAAAATAAGTTGAATCATGTAGTGAAGCCCCAATGGACCTTTAAAAACATTTTAGGATAAGGTTGATGGACTAACGAGCCCAACAAGCTTGAATAAGCTCAAATAAACTCACCCGAGCTTATTTTTTAGCCTAACAGTCTCACATAAGCTTATATAAGCCAAATGAGTGCTTATGTGCTTTTGGAATCTTAAATGGACCATTCATTAGCTTAATGGACTTATACGAGTCCAATAGGCCCAATAAGCCTAAATAAGCTCATTTGAGCTTATTTATAAGCTGCCAACAGCTTATGTAGATTATTGGAATAAAATTAAACCCCTTGTCACTTGTTAGATCTTAATTGGACTTAAAAGGCGATTTTTACAAAGTTAAGGGACTAAAGTGTAAATTCATAAACTAGAGGGTTAAAACTGCCAAAAATAGATTTTTCTAAGTCTAGGGACTGTTTTGACAATTCTAAAACTTAAAGGGGCTGTTTTGAGAATATAAAGACCAAAAGTGTACTTTTCTTATATTGAAGGACTAAATGTGTAATTATGGAAACCTAGGGGTTTAAAGTGTAAATACTATATTTTCATAAACATAGGGATTGTTTTTGTAAATATAGAAGATGTAAGGGTATTTCTTGAAGAAAGGTGATTTTAATAACCACTTAACGTATCGGACGAGTTATATATTTATCGTATACTATAACAAGTTAAACCACGACTTAATAAATATGGATACTTATTAATAAACGTTTATACCTATACTAGAATGTGTGCAATCGTATACCTTCCCAAAAGCCATCAAGTAAAGACAAATTCAATAAACATGTGCACCACCATACAAGTGATAACAATATATATAAACTAGCAATTTACTGTAGTTTATGCATTAAGTCGTTAGCCTAAACATGTAGACTAAGACTGGCCGTATTTACTTAGGTATTTGACGGTGTGATTCATTTGCCATACTTGGATATTTATCATTTTCAGAGGACTATTTACTAAGGTGAGTTCATAGCCCCATGTTTTATAATTATTTAAATGATTTACATCTTTGGGGTGAGAACATGCTTTGTTTTACAAATTGGACGCAAGTGTATATTTTATACAATGATTACGTGTTTTCCTAAGTAGCGATAACCCACTGAGCCCATTATCATGAACTGTCAATTACTAGATTGTGAGCGCAAATGTTATAAATAGATCTATTTGGGATTGACATCCCCGTTTGGGTGAGTAACGCTCACTGTGCCGGTTTGCCGGACAACAAATGTATACCATGTCGGATTTGGGATGTTGCGGGTTAGAACATCATTCACGGGCAATGTTGGCAATTTATTGCATTCATACATGTCGAGATTCAATGTCATGAGCTTAGGAAAACGTAATTACGTTTTATGATGTTTGCATCTGTTGGTAAATCATACACTTAGAAATCTTGCGGTCCTTCAATTGATTTACATAAACCTATGAATTCACCAACTTTATGTTGACGTTTTAAGCATGTTTTTCTCAGGTCAATAAGGCACGAGGTGCCAAGATACACTGGGGGTCACTCTTTAGAGAGTCAATACTAAAGATTTGGGGCGTATTACATTTTGGGAATATTTGTTTTAAACCAAAAACTTTAATTATATGTCAAACAATTTAAAGCATGAGCTTATTGTAATGAACAGTATTTTGTTAATCCAATGTATCTTTTTAAAACGATTACGTTTAGTTGGTCGGTCTCATATCTTGTACTATTGATCAGAAGGTCAACACCCTCGGTATTCAAATTCCGCTGTACCCAGATTGGGGTGTGTACAAGGGGGGGGGGAACTGTATGATATCCTCAACCTTTTTAAACCTATCTTTCAGGTATTATCATCCCATAACTTTTTGACTGTAAACACATTATCCAGTTCACTTCTCCTCTCATTCATTGCTCAGCAAAACAGACTAGTCTTGTCTTTAGCAGTTAATTTTGACTATTCTATCAGTTGAGGTTAGATTCCTTTGATGTTGATTCTTCAAAAAATTTCAGTTTAAGTTTTCAAACATCTTTCTTTTTAAAGCTTCTTCTAATTGATTTTAAGGTCTTTTATAGAAATATCTTTCACTTGGACATATACTTTAAAAATGCATATTCCTCTTCTTATAACCGCTTCAATCTTTTTTGAATATATTTAGCTTCTAATCATTCTAATTCCCTATTTGATACCTATTATATTCTAGATTAGATTTTTTTAAGACCTTCAGTGTGAACATACTGTTTTTAAAGAGTTTCATTTGATTTTAAACAATCTTTAGAGCAAGTATGGTACTTAGAGTCTGTGAAACTTGATGGAATTGATGATGTATAGCACTTAAAAGCAAGTTTGTTGATGCCTTTCTTCAGCCTGAAAGCCTCCAATCATAACCACGATCCCAATCTTGAACAACAAGACTTAGTAGGGATGTGTCCACGGTGCATTCCTTCTTGGAAATCTTCTATCTCATAAACCCTTGATTCATTGGTGCCCTTACATTTATGGCAAAAAGAAACCTTCATGTGGCAGTTGTAGCATTCAACTTTGTCCTGTCAAAGCATAAAATAGTCTCTTTGCCATTATATCCAGCTTCCTTCATGTTTCTTTATGAACCTCCTTAACTCTTAATGGTAAGAATTGCCACTTGCCATTTGAGATCCATTTCTTCAAGATCATCAGCATCAATTTGTTCCAAATCTTCATTGTCTAACTATGGGGCATTGGATTGGTTAGCAAAGAAAGAAACATAACATCATCAGCATATGATGCAGTAGAAGCTGTCATCTTAGAACACGTAGCAACACTATGAGCAGTTATTAACTGTTTCATTCGTGTTGTGGAGTATCAAAGGAAACAAATGCCCATTCTGGGAATTTGTGTTTGATTTTGATATGGCTTTTGATCTTTGATTCATATTCCTTCATATTATTATCACAAATTATCTATGCTAATGGTGTCTAGATCAGATTTGTTTTCATGAGTACAAAGCAATATTGTTCCAAGCTGATGGTAAACTTTCCCCCCTTAAAACTGTAGACATTTGCATCCTCTCTGAGAGATAAACTTCACCATGGGATTTCAAAGTTGTTGATTAAGGCTTTTCGAACTATCATAGGTTTTATCCAGTTCCTTCTGACTGAGCAGTTTTAAGTTTTATAATTCTGCTTGAGAATGGTCTTTTGCATCTTCTTTAATTCCTTGTTGCCTTCAAACCTATTCTTGATAGCTTCCCATAGGGACTTTGCATCCTTGCAGGCATGAAACTTCAAAAGGTGCTCATTAGGAATGGCTAGCATAAGAGTGCTTTTTTGCTTTTAGTTCATTTTTCCTTGCTAGCTTTTGTTCAGAAGTTTTAGGAGGAATAGGACCTTCAGCACCAGCACTAGCTGATGCAATTGGTGAAACTGAATCACCATTTACTATTACCTCCCAAATGGCATGATCAGTGAAAGTAAGGTATTGTTCCATCCTCATGCTCCATAGATCATACTCCCTAGTTTTGAGTACTGGAAGTTTTAGTGCAGACACTGTTTGGGTCGTTTAGATTGTAACTTCCATCTTTTCTTGACAACTGATCTTGAGTAGTAGAGTTAGAGTTATTTTATTCAATGTTTCTTACCAATCTTGATACAACTGTTGATCCCTTTTGAACAGATCTTACTTAGCTTGTTAAAGCTTAGTTGTGTTGGATACGATCCCAAGACAATATAGTAGCACTAATATTGAGAATATCACAAAATATGCGGACACTAGTTTGCAATACTAAGAGAACATAAACAGTAACAAACTTTTGCCTACAAACTTTTTAGCTCAATTAAAACGAGTCACTCTGAATAGTGATAGGGGTTCAAAATAACTTTAAGGCTATGAATATGAAACTGCTATGAAAACTATATAAAATTATATTAGATCGATTGCAAGAGTTCCTTTTATACCAAGAAACCTAAATAGGCTTACCAAAGCGTCAAGTGATCAATGCATATTATTCTATATATCTATTGCATATCACATTAGCAGTACTAATATTTATTACTAATAATACTAACTATATAACTAACAGTACTAATAAACTGACAGTATAACACTTTGTACTGAGCAGCACTATAAATATTAAACTAAGACTAGTACTAATGACTTGGATGTTTTGCAAAATCTTCAGCAATGTAGTTAGTACTGGCAGTACTAATTTTCTTCTAGCAGTACTATCTTTAACTCTGGCAGTATAACTAAGCTTGGCAGTATAAACTCTTCCCTTGGCAGTACTAAGTGTGATAGGTTTAATTCCCAACAATATAAAACTTTCAGTCTCAATATAAAAAGATCACTTTGAATAGTGATAGGGTTACAAACTACTTGAAGTATGACCTTGATTGCTATGAAAAACTATATAAAACTGTATATCTAGATTCTATGCAAAGAGTTCTTTATTACACAAAGGGAAACCCTATCGGCTTACAAAACGAGTCAAGAGCTCAATGCATATCTATGTTCTAATATATCTCATGATCTCAATTAGTTAGTACTAACTATTTATATAATAGTATAACTAATAACTAACAGTCCTACACTTTGTACTGGGCAGCATAATATTAAATAACAGTACTAATGACTTAGACTATTTTCTCTTATCTTCAGCAGTGTTAAGTTTAGTACTGGCAGTACTAACTTTCGTCTAGCGTACTATTTCAACTCTGGCCATATAACTAAAAGCTTTGGGTATAAAATCTTCCTTGGCATCATAAGTGTGGATAAGTTTAAATCCAACTCCATGTACCTCAAGAAAGCTCAATCTGAAAAGCCAAGTTTGTATGAGATCTATTTGGGATATTGATATTGCAACAGGATTTACCCCTGATAGGAGAGACCTTCGAATCTTGAAAAGGAGAGTAGATCCAAAATTGAATAAAGCCTTAGTGAAAACTTATGATTACAAAAAGCAAAAATAGTCTTTTATGAAAATTTTCAACAGACTTCAAAGGAATATATGATCAGTTGGCAACATGCAAATGAAGATAGGAAGAAAAAATACGGAGAATATCTTTTGTTACCTACCCCAAGCATTTTCAAAAAACATCGGTTTCTTACTATTCAAAAATCGATCAGCAAACAGTCGACACGCTTCTATATGGAATGCGGAAATAACATAAATCATTTTAGAGGAACTTATTGATCCAATTTGGGAAAAGTATTTTGATCATTATATGGTGCACAACTGTATGATATGGAAATCCTAATTAAAACATGTTTGATGCCTCTTGCCCTAAAGACACAAAATGATAGTTTCACATTTGTTCATGAACTTAAGAAAGAAATGCATGCTGACTTAAAGTACGTTGAATTACTTAAAAAGGAAACTAACAAACTTAAATCTGATAAAGCAGAATTTTCAAACATGTATGATCTGCTTCTCTAAGAGTGTGTGTCAAAAGATGTTACATGTTCTTATTTGCATTCTTTATCTAAAATAAATGCTCATGCTGAATTGCAATGCTTATATGTTCATAAAGTGAAAGAATGTAAATGTCTTGCATAAAATCTTTCTAAGCAAACTAAAACTGTTAGTAAAGAAGTTTATAATGAGCTTTCACGAAGTTTTGCTAAATTAGAAAAACACTCGATTTCTCTTGAACTTGCTTTATAACAATATAAAGAACAAATGAAAAATGACAAAGTTTGTAAAGAAACATCATCAAATGTATTTGAAAAAGAACATGAACAGTATCATGAAATACAAGATTTGGAAGCTCAATTGCAAGACAAGAACATAGCCATATGTGAGTTAAAGAAACTCATCAATAAATGCAAAGGAAAATAAGTGGAAACTAAGCTTTGATAAACCATTTGTTGTTCGACAACCAAATGCTCAAAGGATTCCAAAACCATCAATTTTAGGCAAATCGGCTCCTTTTTCAGACTCTCTTGAGAGGAAAAGTTTTTCAAAGACAAAGTCGATTCCCAAAACTAATATGTCAAAGAGTTTATCAAAACTAGTCACTATACAGATTTTACCTCAAACAGCAAGGAAAGATGTAAGAAACACAAATGTGATTAAAGCGGGAATGTATCAAATTGACACTAGGACAACACAATCTAGAGCATCTCAGTTGCCTCAGACTTTTAGGAATACTAATCCTCGCGTGTCTACCTCTACAGGAGTAATTCACAGAACTAATGTTAGCAGACCACCGCTTAGGAGCACTCAAATGAAAGATAAGGTCGTGCCAAATAATAGTCAAGTGAAGAATAAGAAGATTGAAGTAGAAGACCACCTTAGTATTTCTAGTATTTTTAAGTCTGTAACTACGTGTAATGACAGTTTAAAATCTAAAACTTCGAATGTTAATGCTGTTTAATTCAGATTATTATGCTTGTGTTTCTAAATTTTTAAATGACGTGAATGCTAGAACTAAGGAGCCTAATGTAGTACCTATTAGTACTAGAAAACCCAAAAGTCATGCGAACAAATTTGTTGCAACACTCCCTAAGAAAACAGTTGCATCAGAATCCACTATCCAGAATTCCAAGAGTTACTATAGGATGCTTATGAGAAAATAGTATTGGATAGAACTGGTGGATGAACAACCATGCCCATCGGATATATACTGGGTTCCTAAGAAAAAAATAAAATAGGTGCCTAAAACTAAGAATGAAAATGTGAAAAAGAGAGTTAGCTTTGCCAAAGATAATGTATCTAGGATAACTAATGTCTTGAAACTCACAAATTCTTTAGGATCCAATTTGTTAAATGTTCCATCGTCCTCTATTCTCCTTGCAGATTGTTCAACTCATCCTAGTCATTGTTGACTTGGAAGCACAAAGCATATGACGAGCAATCTAAAGCTGCTGTGCAATGTTGTTGAAAAATATTTGGTACCATTCATTTTGGCAATGATCAATTTGCTCCAATTATTGGTTATGGATATTTGGTTCAAGGAAATATCATGATCAACATGGTTTATTACGTCGAAGGTCTCAATCACAATCTCTTCTCGGTTGGTCAATTTTGTGATGCGGATTTAGAGGTGCTTTCCGAAACTTAGTGTTTTATCAGAGTATTCTTTCCGGGAAAACGTTTATTCATCGGTAATCATGGATTTGATCTACTAATATAATTCCCTTCAATGATGGGGAATTCATCAACTCAATCTTTTATTGGCTAAAACCTCACCAAACTCAAGCATGGTTATGGCATCGAAGACTTTCTCATCTTAACTTTGACTACATCAACTTGCTTTCAAAGAAGGATGTCGTAATTGGTTTACCAAAACTAAAATATGTCAAGGATCAACTATGTTCCTTTTGTGAACTGAGTAAATCAAAAAGAAGTTCATTCAAGACAAAGGTTATTCCAAGTTCGAAAGGACGGCTAAATTTGCTTTATATGAGCTTATGTGGTCTAATGCGGGTTGTTGCAATAAACAGAAAGAAATACTTTTGGTAATTCTAGCAAACTACCCAAGATATATTGGACTCTATTCTACAGATCTAAGGATATAACACCAGAAGTTTAAAATTATTTCCTCAAGATGACTTTGAAAAATCTTCAAGCCCAGTAAGTTCTGTTCGATATGAGGCGGCATAGAGTTCTTAAACAATACACTCAATGCATTCTTTAAAGAAGAAGGAATTAAGCATCAGACTTCTACTCACCAACACCTGAACATAACGGCATTGTTGAAAGACAAAACCGTACTCTGGTTGAGGCTGCTCAAATGATGCTTTCAGCTTCTAAACTTCCTTTGTTCTTTTTGGTGAAGCAATTGCAACCGCATGCTATACTCAAAACAGATCAATCATAAATCATCACATGAAAAGACTATCATACATGTCAATCAATGTAGGAAACTTCAATTAGACACTTCCCAAAAACATATATGGTTGCACCTGTTACTTAACAAAGATTGGTGGGAAAATCTTGACAAGATGAAAGAAAAAGGGGATATGTGCATTCTGGTGGGATACTCCACTCAGTTTAAGGGATATCGAGTTTACAACAAGAGAACCCGATTAATAGTTGAATCCATACATCTCAGATTTAATGAGATCAAAGAGATGGCAGAGATGTCTGTTGATAATAACACTTCAGGCCTCGTTCCCCAACAACATAAGGCGTCAGACTATGACAACTCTGGCCTCACACCACAACTACAAAATGTTTCTCCTTCAGCAAATACAACAGCTCCGTCAAAACAAGACTTGGATTTACTATTCGATCCTTTGCATGATGAATTTTTCACTGTAGGTACTTCAGGTGTCAACAAGTCTTCTTCTCCCACCGATAATTTACACAAGGAACATCCACGGTACTACAAAGATGTTTAATCTTTAAAACACCGAAAAACTCCAACAAATGTTCATGTGAGGAAAACAACACCATAGCAGCGATATGTTGGGAAATGATTGTAAAAGATTAATACTTTAGTATCACAGTTAAGTCTGGTGTATTTAGATAGTTCTCGGCATAGTACCTAAGTTAATTTACTTGAGCTAGTCTAAGTTAAGTCTGCAGTACTCAAGTTGTACTGGTAGAATAGCGTACTCACAGTTAGTTACTGGTCATATATAGTTAAGTCTGTTTATCATACATAATTGTAACTAGTTATCTGAGATATCTTAGGAGATATCTTAGGAAAGGGATGCATTATCCTTTTCAACACGTTTGTAAAGCCATTAGGGTTTTCTTGATTGTATAAAGGAACCTACGGCATAGAGTTTCATTTGTGTAATAGACGCATTGAAAGCTTAATAGAAATCAATAGCAAATTTGATTATTGTTCTTCTTAATTCTTGTGTTATATCCGCATTACACTTGATATTATTAGTTTTAGTGTCTTCACATAGTTGATTTGGATTTATTCAAGTTAACTATTGTCTTACAAAGGCTATATAGATCCAAGACAAGGATACCTACAAGTGGTATCAGAGCCAATTAAGGGACTCTGAATAGATGAATCACAAGATCAAACAAACACTTCTATAATTCTTATACAAAATGTCTCTCAACCTGCTAATGATGAGTTCTTCAAAAACATTCTCAGTGATGATAAAGAATCAAACCATAAAGATGCTCAGAACTGTGCTGCACACCTAAACAACAACAACCAGTGGATTCCTCAAATAACTCGCTATCTTTACTATCAAACTCCAATTTGAAGAAAGGAGCGGAGTATGATATTATGGTATGGAGATGGAAGCATTACCTTGAGTACATTGACATGATGTTTGGAAGGTTAATATCAGATGGAATACTCTAGAAGAGAATTTCAACTGGCAGGATTGTTTATTGTTCGAATACTTCACAGTAACTACAGAGAAATTCAAGCTGTTGAAAGGATAGGAAAGGCTCAAGAATATTTTGCTGAATGGGCCATTCCAAGGAGCATATGAGAAGATTTTATAGAATGGATGATGAAAAGAGAACCTGGGAAGGCATAAGAATACGGTTTGGTGGTTAATGCAAAATTCAAAGAAAATGCAGAAGGCCGTTTTCAACACAACAGTTTGAAGCATTTTAAAATATCCAATTTCAGAGGTTTAGAAATGGATATGAAGATTCCAACAAATTATTTCTCCGTTGGAGCTCATGGGTGTGAAGTATCAATGAGGGAAGTAAATATAGTTCTCAGATCTTTGCCCCTCAGGCATGGTCCAATCTGGCAATGGACTATGAGAACTAAACAGAGGTTGAATTTATTCTATTGATGTATTTGTACAATAACCTTACGTTTTTGAGCAGGAAATCAAGGTGCCTCAAAAACATCTTCAAGTGTCAAAAATGTTGCTTTTGTGTCACAAAAGCAAAAGCCAACTAATCAAGGTTTAAGTCTGGTTTTTTTACTGGAGCCTACAGTACTTGGGCCCCCCCCACTTTTTTTTCTTTTTTTTTTCCTTCTATTCTTCAACCAATATTCCATAAAAAAAATAAAGAAGTTCTTGTGGTTTTGCTGTGAAGGGTTATCTATTCCCTCTTTGAAAACACTCAGCGGTCTGGGACTTGCTTCATAAGATCTTGAACAAATTGATGATTTCGAATTGAAAGCTGGACATCAACTAGCAGATAGCAATGATTGCAATTCGAATGCAGAAGTTTTTTAATAAATAGATAAGCGAGTTTGTGTAGATGGAAAAAACACCTGTTGGCTTTGACAAAAGAAGCTTGAATGCTTCAATTGTCCAACATTGGTATTTTGCTAGGGAAATGTTCAGCAAAAGGGGATAAATGATGGAATGAAGGAGAGGAGGACTCATTTTATCAACACAAGTAGCTTGGAAGCAAGAGAACGAATCAGATGGGCTTGCTGACAATTGGATGATGGAATTGTCAATTAGGAGAGAACAGAATACCTACTGAAGTTGAAGAGACAATCATGCACTTATGGCTATCAGCTCAAGTAATAAGGTATTTTATGTTCTAAAAATTGATTGATTTCATACCAATACCTTTAAAACATCTTGTGATGAACAAATAAATTAGTATAGGTGATCAAGGAAGCATAAATACTTGCTATAGTCAAGTGTTAAAAAACTAGAAGCTCAAAGACTTGATATTTTCAAAAACAAAACATTCTCTAAATGATAAGCTTACATTTCAGGCTAATGAAATATATGAAAGGCTGAAAAGATTAAAATATTCGGAGACTAGGGAATGAATAGATGTAAAAGAAAAGGAAACAATTGCAGACACATTAGATTCATGGAAAGATTCTTTTAAGAATCTTTGGAGATTAATTAATTCTGGCATTGAGTTCAAATAGTACAGTTGGTTAGGGTTTGAAATACAAACAAAACAATAGGTTCTAAGTTATGAGGAAGATATGAATTTTTATGTGTTTATTGTTTCAAAAAAGGATTCAGTTTGGGAAAACTTGGCTACAGTAAGATTTACCAAGACTAATGATTTAAAGGGGTTCCACATCCCTTAAGGGGGGATTATATCCCTATACACAAGAAGAATTTGATGAGTCTTTTATATGTTTATGGTAAAAAAGGGACATTAAGAGCTATTGAACCCAGTGTATCAGATGATAGATCCAGTGAATGTTCTTCCTGTCAATCTAATGACAGTGCAGGATCTATTGGAACTTCCTCTGTACATTCTATTGATTCTGAATCTGAGATTTCAAGTGTACCTCTAGTAGAGTATGTGTTCTATCACCTATAACTTCAAAGAAGGTGTGTCTGATCCAAAATCAAAAAATGTTGATCCGTTGTGTTTTACACATTAAAAACGCTAGACAACCAATCAAAGATCAAGCAAACACCTAAAAAGTTAATAGGAAGAATTAGAATGCTATAATGGAAAGAGAACTAGGGGAAGGTTACTCTTTCACAAAGAAGAAATGTTTTGTTTGTGGTAGTGTAAGTCATTTGATTAAATATTGTGACTATTATGAAAAGAAACTGGCATAAGAGAGTGCTGAGGTAAGAAACAAAGGGTTGTTAATATTGGGTTATGGGGTGGCAAAACTAGGTATGGACAATGCAAACATGGTTAATCATGCTAATAAACTTGTTCCTAGATCAGTACACCATGCTGTTTAAAAGATTTGATGTTATAAATATCCTTAGTGATGATTTCAATAGTTGCTAATAGAATTCAAGAACCTGTTTATACCAGAAGATCATCATGTTGCAATTCAAGAATAATTCCAAAGATAATACTCACAAAATCCTCAGGAAGCTCATAATGAAGATACTCAAAGAAACTTGAAGTTCACAAGTGAAGATCAAGTTAGGGGAGGATTGTTAGGAATTATTATAAATAGACTTAAGTCTGGTAGTTATAGAGTTAAGTCTGGTAGACATAGTTAAGTCTGCCAGTACTAAGTTAAGTCTGGCAGTACTATAGTTAAGACTGATCTTGTCTAGTTAAGTCTGTTTATGTAACAGAATAGTTATAATAGTTATCTTAGAGATATCTTAAGAGATATCTTAGGAAAGGATATGCATTATCCTTTCACACGTTTGTAAAGCCCATTAGGGTTTCCTTGGTGTATAAAAGGAACCCTATGACACAATGTTTAGTATATGATTGAAATAGTATTCTAATAGAAATTAATAGCAAATAGCAAAGTTTTATGTTGGGAAATAGATTGTAAAAGACTTAATACTGATAGTATAACAGTTAAGTCTGGTAGAAATAGTTAGTTCTGGCAGTACTAAGTTAATACTGGCAGTACTAAGTTAAGCCTGGCAATACTAAAGATAGTACTGGTAGAGTAGCAGTACTAGAGTTAGTACTGGTAATAGTTAGTTAAGTCTGTTCATAGTTAAGTCTGTTTATGTAACAGAATAGTAATAGTTATCTTAGAGATATCTTAGGAGATATCTTAGGAAAAGATATGTATTATCTTTTACACGTTTGTAAAGCCCATTAGGGTTTCCTTGGTGTATAAGAGGAACCCTAAGGCACAATGTTATGTACGTGACTACGTGATTGAAAATATCAATAGAAGCATAGAGCTTAATAGCAATTTAGTATTACTGTTTCTTCTTAATTCTTGTGTTAAGATTCCGCATTAACACTTGATATTCATAGTCGGTGTCTCTCACATAGTTGATTTGAATTTATTCAAGTTAGCTACTGTCTTACAAAAGGCTAATCAGATCCTATACCAAGGACAACACAAGGCCTCCTGCAAGGCCAAGTTAGAAAGATTAATCACTGAGCCTCTACACACCTTGCATATGGATCTTTTTGGTCCTACTTCTGTGAAAAACATTAATCATGCAAGTTATTGCCTTATAATTACTGATGATTGTACTAGATTTAGTTGGGTATTCTTTTTGGCCTCTAAGGATGAAACTAGTGGCATTCTTCAGACCTTTATTAGGCAGATTGAAAACCAGCTTAGTCATAGGGTTAAAATCATTAGATCAGATAATGGCACTGAATTTAAGAATAGAGATATGCTTGAATTTTGTGGAAACAAGGGAATAAAACAAGAGTATAGTAATGCCAGAACTCCACAACAAAATGGAGTTGCTGAAAGAATGAACAGAACCCTAATTGAGGCTGCTAGAACTATGCTAGCAGATTCTCTCTTACCAACCACTTTTTGGGCAGAAGCAGTTAGTACTGCTTGCTATATTTTTAATAGGGTAAGAGTGACAAAACCTCAAAACAAAACTCCATATGAGCTTTTGTTTGGCCACAAACCAATTATTAGCTACATAAGACCTTTTGGGTGTCATGTTACCATTCTAGATACTCTTAGTGTGCTTGGCAAGTTTGATGGAAAATCTGATGAGGGATTCTTAGTTGGTTACTCACTAAACAGCAAAGCCTATAGGGTTTATAATTTAGTAACCAAAAGAGTAGAAGTAAATCTGCATGTTAATTTTCTTGAAGAAAAACCCAATGTCAAAGGAGTAGGATATAGATGGATGTTTGATATTGACTATCTTACTGATTCTATGAACTATATTCCTGTATCTTTGGAGAATCAAGCTAACAATGCAGGTATTTCAGAGGAAACTAACAGTGCAGGTACTTCACAAACTCCTGAGTCTATTGCTTCTGAGGAAAAAGATGAGGAAGTAGAGCTTATTGTTGTGCCTTCAGCTGTCAAGATTCCTGAAGAAAAAGATGAATCAAGGACAACTTTGGTGTCATTAGTGCTTCCCGGTTGCACTAATTTTTTTTGATCATGATATTAGTATTGTTGTGGTATACAAGGGTTTATATGATGGGCTTTATTTATGGATTGGCTGCTAATGGTGTATTTTTAATACTGCTCATAGTTTTAAGTTAATACTGCTCGGTTGGTTTTTGGACAGAAGAAAAAGAAGCTATCATGATGACTAATTTATTCGTGGTTAGTACTGCTCATTGATACTTTGTACTGCCATGATTATATTAGTACTGCTCATTTTATTGTTTATACTGCCAAAGGAAGAGGGACGAACAAAGATTTGTACTGCTTTCTTTGTCCGAGAAAGTTTTAATACTGCTAGTGGCGTCCGAGAAATGAGGTTTGTACTGCTAGTATTGTTCGATATCGGACAAGGCATATTTTTTTGTTATCCAGAGATCTCGGACATACAGATAAAAAAAACACACACACAAAAGGTTTTTGGTTTTTGGTTTACACATTCTTAAAAGTTTCAAAGGCTCGTTTTTGAATTTCTTGGAATAATTAGTTACGAAGAAGGTTGTTTATCACCTATTTAAAGATGAAGTGGAGTTACTTGGGTATGTGTTCTTATTATATCTCAAAAGTCCTGCATCTTTTAAAGATAACATGTTCGTGCTTAGAAACAATGTGACGAAGACTTGTCAAAATCTAGCAATGTGTGATTTTTCTTATGGTGCTCAAAGCTCATATTTGCTATCACTTTGGTATGGTGTCTTATATAGATGAGGATTTTTATCAAGAGGTTGCGGTCTATTTATATTTCACAGATTTATTTATAAGTTTGGAGTCACGTGGATAGTACAAGACATAAGATACAAGCTTGGGTTATTCTACTTCTACATCAAGTTCGTTATATAGAGCCTACAGAATTGAAGATTCAAGAAATGGTTAACATATGGGTTTCATGGGAAGTTTATTGTCAAAAATGTTTAACCATCAGGTTATGTTCATGCACCACTTGAAGTGAAGTGTTTTGTTACTACTACTAGTCATTTATTACTACTGCTAGTTTATGTTTCTACTGCTTAAAGTCATTTTTCATATTATGCTTCATGGTGGGTATTTTGAGTATTGGAAGGCTGGATTAGTAGTTATGATATATGGTTTGTAGCTATTATGATACAAGTTGTATATCTATAGAAGACCCCTATTCGATGATTACAAAAAGGGGAAGAAGGTTACAGGTTTATTAATTTGCAGCTTATTATGTATGGTGGCATGTTCAAGGAGATCTTAAGTCAAGAGGAAGGATTAAAGATTTTGTTTCATTCAGGGAGATGATCACATCTCAACTTCAGGGGAAGCTTTGGCTTTATGATGAAGTTCGTACACGACTTTGTTTGTTTTGTCATCATCAAATTAGGGAAGATTGTTGGGATTATTTATTTGATGAGACAAAATGAATAAAAGAATGAAACAAAAGGATCAGAATCGTCATTAAAGAATTCTTCAAGCTGGTGGAGAATTATGAAGATTTGGTCAAAGATGTTAAAGATAATGATTAGGAAACATGTTAATGTGATTTAAATAGTTTCCTTATCTACAGATTTACTTCCTTTGTAAGTCATGATCTCTCCCTATATAAAGAGATCATAGACATAGGTTTTAGCATATAGAAAACTAGAGATCTCCCAATGAGAGTCTAGATAGTTATATAGCAGAGTCGACTGATGAGAGACGAATAGTAAAAGATGTGTGTGTACACCATAGTTAGTTAGGTAGTGTTGTATCCCTAAGATTGTGTTTGGGGAAAGAGGGAAACGTATGAATAAAGAAAAACCTTGAAAATAACTTTGATTCATGTTTATTATTCCGTTGTGTAATTTATCAATCATTGTTATTATATCCTAGATGAGTCTTAATAACGATCTAAGGGGTCATAATAGACTCCACACATATATTCTGCAACCCTTGCGGATTTTCCAGTCTCTCAATGTTCTATTTAAGTCCTTTGACTTTTTGACTTTTATTGTTTTCCGTCATGATCGGTGACCATGTTGACGGTAGTTAATTTTTATGTTAAGCATTATATAGTTCTTTTATTATTAGAATTATTTAATTTGAATGCTTATATCTATGTGTGATCAAGTTCCGGGAGGTTTGTTCTGCAAACGGCTTAAAATGTCAAACAACGCGTTTCGACACGTCCATTCATGATTCATACTAAATCTAAAGCAGTGTAACTATAAGACCTATGGTGTGAATATTCAAAGTTTAAGTAAACACATTTTTACATTCATTAAAAAATACAAGAAACCTTTGGGTCACGTTTTAATCACGAACTATGATCGGTAGACAACCCGACAAGAGACAAATTGGCACCTAGGATCCTCCTAGGATACCTTAGGCGTTCGAACCCCACAAGGGACCACAAATCATTTTTTTAGCTTGTGTGTCTCCCTTGGTACAACCTTATTATTCTTTCTCTTCATTTCAAAACACATAGTTACCAAATACACAAAATCAAAAGCTCTTTTCTCTTTCTTTTTCTCTCTTGCGTCCGCACACCCTCACACACATAAACAATACATTTTTGTGATTTTGATCAAGAACATGAAGGTTTAAATGTTTCCGGGTTGATTCTAATGGTCATGGGTATATAAAAACAACGTTTGGGTTGTTGGTTTCGTGTAAATCTCATCCTCAAAACCCTCTTTTGTAAGTTATTTTCCTTCAATAATATTCGTACTTTTAAATGTCTAATGACGCATAGATGATAGTTCTACGATGCGTTTTCTAAAAAACAAAGGTTAAAACTTACGAAAAGACTATTAAGGGTGCATTTGGGTTCGAACAGAAAAGAAAGAAAATAAGGATTTGTCAAAGAAAATAAGGATTTGTCATTTTAATGTGGTGGTTGTGTTGGTGAAATAACATTTGTTACATAATATAGCTTATAGCTTATTTGGCTTATCTATAAGCTTTGGTGAGCTTATT
>BQNB010139410.1:0-17562 GCA_026074375.1 Tanacetum coccineum
CTACTTTTCAAAGGTTTAGTTTGGGAATTCTCGAGGTATTTGGTTATAAGGCATGTGATATTGCGTGAGGACACGCAATCGTTTAGTTTGGGGAATTTTGATAAGTGTAAAATACACATATCCGTTTGTACCTAAAATAACCCAATTAAACCCAAAACAGATCAAAAATGGCAAAAATATGCTTGTATTTGTGTTTGGTGTATGCAGGTACGGATAAGTCAAAAATATCAAGAAAACAGTCAAAAACGGACACGAGAATCAGAAGAGTACAAAGCCGAAGCCCTCAGCCAAATCTTAGCCCATTTCTCCTTTTAATAAAACACAAGGGCCAATCTTGCAATTCCCGAAAGTTATTTATAACTTGAAATAGGGAAAAGGAAGAAAAGGACCATTTGTGTAAACTCCCCAAACTACAACAGTTTTAACTGTCGAAATTTGGGCGCCAAACCCATTTACTATTCATCGTCTCCCCCGTTTTCACCCCATGGTAAAACAAAGGGCTTATGGAAATTAAAGGGCTAGATGGTCAATTAAGGAGCTCATAAGTGCAAGGCAAGGGTCAAATCAGTCTTTCCAAAGGATTCATTAGCTCAAGATCAAGCTCAAGCCGCGTGGACATAGCAAAGAAACACAAGGAAGGTGGGATTTTGTGCTAAATCACTCAGAAAACTAGCACAATGTCATATCAAAGGAATGCCACGCTGGCAATCCTTAATTGTGCACATATTGATCCAACGTCCCACAACATAGATCAAATGATTGAAGGGAATGGAAGGCAGAGATTAAATGATAAGGAAATGAGCTCAAGAGGCTAGAAGGTTCTTCGTTCAGCTATAAATAGCCCTCACTTCTCACACACTGGATCCTCTTTTTATTTATCTTTTTTTACCTAGTTTTGAGTAATTTAGTCTAGCTTAAATTCGTATTTTACTTAAATGTAATTTTCCTTTTTCAAGTAATGTAATCAGCTTCTTTAATTAATGAAATTCAGTGTTTAGTATTTTAAATCTCATTTTTAAGCTCTCATCTTAAAGTCATACGCTCTCGTAATAAACCAAATTGTCTCAATAAGCTAATAAGCTCATATTAAGCTCTTTCAGTCTATAAGCTGAAATAGAGCTACTTGAATTCAGTATTAATCTACCTAAACCTTAAATCAGTTTAATCCTACATGGGTCTTATTGAAAAGCTTTTGGAAGGGGATCTTAACTTGGAAGAGATCCCAAGGACTTTACCCTAGCTTATTTAATAAGCTAGGGAGCTTGTAGCTGCTCTTAATTGAGATCTCTTGTTTAGCTAGAGAAGTTTGTAAGTCTCTCTTTTAAATCCTTTTATTATAGCTTTAAATAGTAATCTCATTGCTTTCTATATTTAGATCTGCTTATTTGCTTGTCAAGTTTGCTTATTAGTTACTTATTTCTCTTTACTAGTGCTTATTAGTTGTATGTCTTCATCTACTTTTGTTTTGATAGTTATAGATAGTTAGTTACTAATTTCTGTCATAAAAACTCATAAAATCCAAAAATATTAGCTTAATTAGTTAAGATCTTAGAATTTTACTTATTCAGTTGTTTAATCATGATTGCTAAGTTTGTCCTAAGTTAGTCTTTATCTGGTATTTAGAATTTGTTCATTAGATTTCAACTTAAAAGATTTTCTCAATTCTGTCATAATCTAACAGGAGTGTTTGGTTTAGTGCACTCTTGATTTACACTAGCAGTACTAACATGAGTTAGTACTGCTGTACCTTTACACTACCAGTACTAACCATAAGTTAGTACTGTTAGCTTAGATTTTAGCTTGTCAAATTCAGTAGTATTAAGTTTAGTTATAGCTTATTATGAATTTAGCTTTAGTTTTCATTTTCTAGCTTATTTCATAGCTTAATTTTGTTCTTAAAAGTCAAATTGCATCAGCAGTACTTTCACTTGAAAGTACTGCTGAACTTTTACACTAGCAGTACTAACCTCAGTTAGTACTGCTGTGTTCTTAGTTTAATTTAGAACAGTAATTTTAGGATTTAGCTTATCAAATTCAGTAGGACTTGAGTTTTAATATAGCTTAATAGATTTTAAGTCTTAATTTGCAATTTCTAGCTTATTTTCCTAGTTAAATTTAGCTGTCAAAAGTCATAAAAAACCTGAAAACTCCAAAAACAGTACTTAGAATCTTTAGGATTTAAATTTGTTAATTCAGCTTTTAAGTCTAGATTTTATAGCTTATTTAGATGGATAATAAGTAGTTTGGTAAGTCCTTAAAGTTTTAGAGTCTAGTTTAGCTTATTAAGGTTTTTAGCTTATTTGGATTTTGTGTTACTTTGCTTATTTCCTGAGTTTGCTTAGTTCATGATCAATTTCAGTAGCATAAAAGTAGTTTAAGCTTTAATTTCTTTTCATTAATAGATTAAGCATATCATAAGCTCGTTAGAACTTCTTTCCTTTTTCATTTTGATCTAGTTTTGAGTTTTTTATAGCTTATTTTCTAAAACTAAGGGTTAAGCCTTACCTTCTGAGGTCAGTTTAGAAATAAGCTCTTATTGAGCTTATTTGTGAGTTTCAGCCCAAGTATCTTTTATTAATTTTGTTTCCACTAGCTTCCTTTTCAACTTTGCTCTTTTAAGTTTTTGATAATAAGCACTTTTTAAATCTCAACTTAATTCAGGCCTTAATAGACTTAGGTTGTTATCGGGGTAGATCCTTAGGGACCATTCTTGTAATTTTTCTGTTTTAGTTGTTTCTCAGTTAATCCTTGCCCGTTAAGTGTTTTCACCGTTAGTCCTTTTCCTTTTTCCACCATCGGTCCTTAGTTAAGTTGTTAATTAAGTTTATTAGTTTTAATTAGTAATTAGGTTTAATTTTTTAATTAGTTTAATTAAGATTTAAATAAAAAGTAAAAATTAGGGCTTTTATTTCTAGAAACCAAATCAAATATTTTAGCTTCATTCAAATCAGGATCCGAACCTAAGCGTGGTTTCAATTTCGCTAGTCGTTGGGGATAACGACCCGGGTGATCATACTTGCCCGGTTTAATATACGTATTCTATATTATATTATATATATTTTTAAGAGTGAATTTTATCAAGGGTAACTTGGTAATTTTCTTAATTACTCTTAAGGTAATATTTTATATATATTTTACGTGTATAAAACTACTGCATCAAGTTTTTGGCGCCGCTACCGGGGATTAGTGTTTACGATTCCTACATTTTGTGTTTGTTGATTTGGTTTGAAGATCCTTTCGTCCTCGAAAGTTTCATTCTTGTTCTATAAGTCAAAAATCCAAAAAAATAAAAATAAAATTATAAAATATAAAAAGTAAAAAATATTTTCCTTTTCTTTTTAGTATAAGTAAAAGATAAAAAAAACAAAAACATAAAAAATTGTCCTTTAAAAAAAAGAAATAAAATAAACAAAGTTGGTAAACGAACACCAACATATATGGTAAAAATACCAAAATATAACATACTCAACAGAGGTGTTATCATTTCAATTTCGTGAAATGTTGGTCCAATAATCATAATTCAAAAGATTTACCACTTGCCTTTTGTGTCTCTACCAAGTACGGCTCACCTTGAAAAGAAATTTTCAAGAGCTACCGTGAAGTAGTTGATTATTTGGTTTAAGTCTCTTTCGTGTAACCGTTAAAATTCATTTAAAAAAAAAATTAGTGTAAAGTTTTGCTTTTTAATTGTTAGTTTTCTTTTTATGCGCACTCGTTCGCAATCTCGGAAGGCACGTCGTCAACAACAATCTCTTCCGGTTGTTGAAAAATTTTGATTTAGAAGATAAATTGTTGATCAATCGTTGTTCCCAATGGCCGACAATCGAACAATGGCCCAAATGTTACAAGCACCTATCGAAGGTTATGAAGATGCTATAGTTGTCCCACCAATCAATGCTAACAATTTCGAGCTCAAGCAACCTTTAATCAATCTTGTGCAAAGTAATAAATTTACGGGTAGACAAGATCCTCACAATCACCTTCGATTTTTTAACAAAGTCACTTCAAGTTTAGGCACATCCCGTGTTCCGTACACTTACGATAAAGCTTGTGCTTTTTCTTTCTCTCTAGACGGTGAAGCCGAGATTGGTTAGACAAGGATACCTCTTGAATCAATTCTCACATGGGACGTCGCTTGTTTCAAAATTCATAACCAATACTTCCCACTTCAAAAAACCACTTACTTCGGAATGACGTTCTATTACTTTTTACCAAAAAAACCAAACGATGCCTTTAATGAAGCATGGGAACATTTTAAAGGACTCCTTCGTCAATGTCCTCACCATGGCTTCTCGGAAAACTCCACCAACTCAGATTCATTTTACTATTCCTTTGAATTCAAAACGACCTCAGTTGCCTTAGTTCTGCAGACAGTGGCAAGTTCTTAGACAAGATGCCTCAAGAAGGTTTAGCAGATTATTGAGGAGCAAGTCAATGTTCAGTTACTACAGAAGACGTGCTTATGATTCAAGTGTGGAGTTACGGGATTGTTTGCTTTTTTTTTTTACTCTTTCTATTTCTTCTTCTTCCAATAATTCTTTCAGATATGCATCAAAATTTGCCGCTTCTCTCGAGGATAGATTGACTATCAAGATGAACAAAATGTTGAATGAAATGAGAGCTTTAGTTGGTACTACTCCTGCATCCGTCAAAAAGCAGTGAGGAAGTATGTGTCACTTGTGTGTTCCAATATTCAACATCTTTCAATCTTTGTCCGTTGACTTCGTGGTGGAAACGATTTTCCCTGTTTTTAAGGAAATATTCCAACAATACTTCAACAAACAGCAGCCGTGGATATTTTCTCCAAAGAAACCAACCTTCCAATTTGGCAAGTCAAATGAAACCCCGGGTTTCAATCAACCGAATGTCCAAACCAACCAAAACCGATATCAAGGAACCAATTCTAATTTCAACCAAAAAACGTGGAGAAAACTTTAATCAAACAACGTCAAAACAACCAAAAACCAAGTTTATTTCAAAGCTCCACCCATTACCAACCCACCAATCAATAAAGTTTTACCTTACCAAAACCTCCAACAAATAGTGTTTTTAAAACGGATTTTGAAAGCTACGTCAAAGCAAACGATGCAATATTGAAGAATGTGCAAAATCAAAATCAAGGATTGCAAAATCAAATGGCAAATGTTACAAGTTTGTTAACAAGCCTTTGCACCAAGTTTGATGATTTAGGCAATAGCAACCAACCTTCAAGTTCAAGTTCTTTACCAAGCAATACCATTCTAAACCCTAGGAACGAAGCCAAGGCAATTACAACTCGTAGTGGTGTCTCATACGATGGACCTCCGAATCCACCGCCGGTGGTGGAAAAGGAAAGTGAGGTGACAAAGGATACGGAGCTACCAAGCACCGAAGACATCAACCCCTCCCTTCCATTGAATCACTTGAACAAAACATAACGGACAAGAACCTTCTTTCGTTGCTAACAAAGTCAAACCTAATTTACCTTACCCCTTAAGACTCAACAAACAAAAGATTCGTGAAAAGGATGATATACTAGCTTCACATTTTATGGAAATCTTCCGGTATTCTTCACTTTGAGCTAAGTTTCGCGGATGCTCTCATTCATATGCCAAAGTTTGCTCCGATGTTTAAAAAGATGTTAAATAACAAAGACAAGTTAATTGAGTTAACCAAAACGCCGTTGAATGAAAATTGTAGTGCGGTTTTGTCCTTTAAAAAGCTTCCAGAAAAAGCTAGGTGACCCCGGTCGTTTTCTAATTTCCTTGTGATTTTCGTTGTTCGATAGTACTTAGCCCTTGACGATTTAGGCTGCTAGTATCAACTCATGCCTTTTATCTACTTTGAAAAGCTTAACTCTAAGGCTTAACCGCAACAAAAAATGGTGTTAGAATTAGTCTGACCGTACCATTTCCAACCAACCGGTGTAGCTGAAAATGTTTTTGTCAAAGTAGGGAAGTTTTACTTTCCCGCCGACTTTGTTGTTCTAGATTTTATAGCCGATCCTCGAGTACCGTTGATACTCGGGCGACCCTTTCTTAGGACGGCTCATGCTTTAATCGATGTTTACGAAGGAGAGATTACTCTTAGGAATGATGATCAATCGTTAACCCTTAAATGTGGTGATGCACCTTCCATTTCATACAACAATCTCGAATCATTGAAGAAGGTTGATCTAATCGATGTTACTTGTGAAGAGTACTCACAAGAAGTACTTGGATTTTCCGATTCCGTTGCTTACAACAATCCTTCTCCGTACTTCGATCCGATTGTTTCTACTTCATCTCCAACACTCACTCCTTTTGATGAAAGCGATTTTCTACTCTTTGAGGAAGCCGATGCTTTTATAGCAATCGATGATGAACCAGTTTCACCAGTTTTCAATGCTACGTACTATGATCCGGGGTGGACATTCTATTCTCGAGGAATTCTTCTCAACAATGATCCCAATACCTCACCCAACACCATGGTGATTATTTATCCAGACTTCAAAAAGATCTTAAAGTTGTCGAACCAAAGAAGTCTTCAGTCGAATATGCTACTTCTTATGAACCAAAAGATGAAATTCCCGAAGTCGAGCTTAAAGAGTTACCTCCGCATCTCGAATATGCGTTCTTAGAGGAAAATAACAAGCTTCCAGTCATAATTTCAAAAGATTTGAGCCTAGATGAAAAGACCTCACTCATTCATGTTTTGAAAAATCGAAAACAAGCAATTGCTTGGAAACTTTCTGATATCCGAGGCATAGATCCAGAGTTTTTTGCTCACACAAATCCTTTTAGAAGATGATTACCAACCTTCAGTCCATACATCAAAGGAGGGTTTATCCTAAAAATCCATGAGTCATCAAGAAAAGAAGTAGAAAACTTCTTGACGCGGGATTGATTTATCCGATCTCGGATAGTCCATGGGTTAGTCCAGTCCATTGTGTTCCTAAAAAAGGTGGTATGACCGTTGTCACAATTGAAGAATAAAATGAGAATTATGGATGACCTACAAGATTGTCACGGTGATGGCGAGTTTTGCAGGATATCGAAAGTTAAACGAAGCAACTTGTAAAGATCCATTTTCCGTTACCATTCATGGACCAGATGTTAGAGCGATTAGCCGGCAACGAGTTTTATTGTTTCTTAGATGGTTTTTCAGGGTATTTTCTAATCAATATTGAGTCCTAAAGTCAGAGAAATCTTACTTTTCGTGCCCATACGGAACTTTCGCTTTACCGTAGTATGCCATTACGGTTTGTGCAATGCACCCGGAACTTTCCAACGTTGTATGATGGCCATTTTTCACGACATGATAGAAAAAACGATGGAGGTTTTATGGATGATTTTTCAGTTTTTGGAGATTCTTTTTCCTCATGCCTTGCCAATTTAGATAAAATGCTTAATAGGTGTGAAGTCACCAAATTAGCACTAAATTGGGGAAAAGAGCCATTTCATGGGTTAAAGAAGGATTGGTTTAGGACATATGTTTCTCTAGACAAAAGGATTTGAAGTCGATTAGCCTAGTTGATGTAATTTCTAAGCTTCCTTACCCAACGACCGTCAAAGGAATTTGGAATTTTTCTCGGGCATGCGGATTCTATCGAAGATTTATTAAACACACTTTTCCAATATCTCTGATACCCGACCATCTTTTAGAAAAGTACACTCTCTTTCAGTTTTTTTCGGAAGATTGGCAATTCTAGCCTTTCAAACATTGAAAAAGAAAGCTAACGAAGCTCCAAATTCTCATTGCTCCAAATTGGGGGACCAACCTTTGAAATCATGTGCGATGCAGTGATTATTGCAATTGGTGCGGTCTAGGAAAGGATTGAGAAGCATTTTTTTAGACCAATTCTTATGCAAGTCACGACTATGGACTGAAGCAGAATCAAACTAACACAACAACCGACGAAGGAGATGCTTGCAGTTGTGTTTGCTTTCGAAAGTTTCGATCATATATATATGAACAAGAGTGTTGTTTACACAATAGACCATTCCGCATTGAAATATCTCTTCAACAAGAAAGACGCCAAAGCAAGATTGCTTCGATGGGTCTTAATCTTCAAAGGAATTAGATTTTAGGTTATCGATACCAAGGAGCTGAAACTATGCAGCTGATCACCTCTACTCGTCTCGAAAACCTTACGAAAATGTTTTTGAATCCAAAAGAGATTACCGAGACTTTCCTTTAGAGACTTTAAGTGTGTTAACTTTCCAAAAGACCAAAGTACCCGTGGTTCGCAATCTTTGCTAACTTACAACGCCGGGGGAACTTCATTAAAAAAGGAATGTCAACTCAAGAGAAAAACAAGTTCTTTAAAGATGTAAAACACTATTTTTGGGATGACCCTTTTCTTTTCAAGACTTGTGCGGATCAAATAATCCGAAGGTGTGTAGATGGCAAAGAAGCTCTCGAAATTCTCGATGGGTTGTCATAGTGGACCACCGGGGGACACTACGGTAGCCAAACTTTACGCCTAAAAGGTTTTTGTTTACCGGGTTTTATTGGCCTTCCATTTATAAGGATGCCCTGCAAATTGTCAATTCTTGTGATGCTTGTCAAAGACAAGGCAAAATCTCTCAACGTGATGAGATGCCTCAAAATGCAATACAAGTTTGTGAGATTTTCAATTTATGGGGAATTGATTTTATGGGACCTTTTCCGTCATCTAGGGGTAACAAATATATTCTAGTAGCCGTCGATTATCTTTCCAAGTGGGTTGAAGCGAAAGCGCTCCCTACCAACGATGCTAGGGTAGTTGTTAAGTTCTTAAAATCCCTTTTCTCCCGATTCGGTGCTCCGAGAGCATATCATAAAGCGATTCTTGGGGACCCATTTTTGTAACGACAAACTTAGATAAAGTCTATGTCTAATATGGTGTTAAGTCCCATCGTACTTTCGACTCCCCTTTCCATCATCAATCGAGTGGTCAAGTTGAAGTTCATGAATAGAGGTCTCTTTTAAAAGAATTTTGGAAAGGACGGTCGGAGAAAACCGTGCCTCATGGTCCGACAAACTAGATGATGCATTATGGGCTTTCAGAAACGTTATAAGATACGATAGGATGTACACTCCATTATAAGTTAGGTATATGGAGAAAGGTGTCACTTACCAGTTGAGTTAGAACATAAAGCATATTGGGCTCTCAAGCATGCCAACTTCGATTTAAAGACCGCGGGCGATCATCGAAAGCTTCAGCTCAATGAACTTAGCGAGCTTCGTGATCAAGCTTACGAGAATTCGCTACTAAAATAAAAAAAAAAAAAGAATAAGGGAGAAGACAAAGAAGCTACACGATTCCAAGATAAAAGAATCGAATCTTCAATTGTTGGTGATAAAGTTTCCTTCTTGTCAACTCCCGGATTAATGTATTTTCTCCGGAAAGCTCAAGTCCCGTTGGTCCGGACCTTTACATCACCGAAGTTTATCCTTATGGCATGCCAAATTGATCTCATTGCCGATGGTTCTAATTTCATAGTCATTTGCCAACGTCTAAGCACTACTATGGGAGGGGATGCTACCACCGTTTTGGGGGATTATCCTGGACCTCTCAGACTTTCCCCTAAGGACAAACTAAATTCAGGGATCGAGTCGAGGCTTGCTGACTCGGTGATCAAAAAAAGGCGCTTAATGGGAGTTCTTCCCCATGCTTATCCTTTCTATTTTCTTTCTATTTTCTTATCTAATGTGTTGTGTTGAGAGAGGCTTGTTCTCTTTCCGATTTCTCGTTGTTTGTTGCTTGTTTGTTGTGATTTTTGCAGGATTCTCCCAACAAATTCAATGAAGCCTCTCGTGTCCGGTGTTGTTTCCCGTTCTACTCGAGCTTCTCATCCTTTGTGTGAATTTAGTTTGGGGAGATCCATATCCTTTCATCATAATCGATTAACGTTTATCTTTGCATACTTCATAAACGGCTTAGATTTTCGTAGATACCCGACTTTAAACATTGAGGACAATGTTTCATTTTAGTTTGGGGAAGGGAATCTATCGATTTGATGTTACTTGCTTATTGTTTTGTTCTCACGTACCCGTTTTCCCACAAAAATAGCAAAAATTTTAAATTTTTATTAATCATAAAAAACAAAAAAAAAACAATAATAAAAATAATAAAATTATTAAATCAAAACAAACATTTTAATACTAATTAAATACCATAAAATTAAAATTATACCCCCCCACACCTACTTACCCCAAATCACTTCCTCCCCGCCTGTACCCTCCACCACTCCCCCCCCGACCCTATCTCACCACTATATTTAGACGGTCATCTACATATACCTCCACTCTACATGTCAAACAACCCAAAAAACCCCTCTACATACATCTGACAAGTATAGCAACTATCACTATCACATTATTACACCAACTCCACTTACATCACACATGTCTCCGCACCACTACAACGAATAACCACCCAACATTACACCAATAAACATAGCAACACATGAACTCCACCCTATCCCCTCACACCACCCTCCCTCTCTCAAAACAATATTCCACTATACCACCACGCTCACAAATCCCCACACCTGTTCCATATACGTCACAAAATGTCACTGCAAAAACACCTCATGTTACTTAAAACCCAACCTCAATCACTACTACCCAATCATAGAACTCATAACCATCCAACACCTAACAACAATAAAATCAACTATTACCAGAACTCCCCACTAATCCTACAATCCTACAATATTCTCTTAACCAGTCAATACACTCTACACTCTAGACACTGTCACGACTGTCTCTAGAAAACTCCCCCTCAATCTCTCGTCATCTTGCTAAGAACATCAAAACACACTACTATCTCACCTGCTAAACTCATATCACCAAGTTCATTAGTAATGATCTATAAAAAAAAGATTAAATACAACAAATATAAACCCCTATATAGATGAGATATAGATACTAACCAAGATATAACAACTTTCCTACGTATGACATCCCCTCGTCCAACCTGTGTACCAATATACACACCCATCACAATTCAACAACAGTACCCACAATCATGTATAATCCAAAAAATTCACAATAAAAAAATCACAACAATAAACACACCCCAATACCAAGAGAACATATCTCCTACCACCACTCCCCCCCCCCCCCGCGCTAATATACTGCCATATCTCCAACCAGTGTTTGTGTGTGTTAAATTGTTCCATCTTGTGTGTTAGACAGTCACTAACCAATCTTGCCACGCCTCCTACACTATGAGGTTAGCAAACTATGTGTGTTCTTGTGTGTGTTCGGTATTATATGAATGTAAACCTTTCTTCATTTATTCCCGAAGTCCACCTCGTTGATAGCGAGTCGACTAAGAGAGCCATGATTACTTCCTCGCTTGCTCACCGTATGATAGAGCACGGAGTGCGCATACTCTATACCTGATTACGTATACGGAACAAGTCTTGCGTTACCTATGACGCGGCTACCTGACAGCGATGCCGTCAGGGTAAGTTGGCACTATAATAGATAGATAGATGAGAAAAATGTGATCAGAAAAAACCTCCTCCCAACTACAACCAAACATATACTCCACCACCACCACCCCTCCCTGTTGCTGAATCAGCTCCGCCCACCAGATATATCCACCCCCCGATACCCGCCGCTCCCCCCCGGCCCATCCCCCTCCACGTCCCGATAGACATCCTCCCCCCCGGACCCAACCCCCCACCCCGGTCCCCCCCCCGCCGCCCCCTCTCCCTTTTATAATCCGAATGCGATGTGTCGAAAATATGTTTGCTATCATCGTGTAGGAGGCCTGTGCCCCGTGGCGATGTTGTAGCCTACTAAAAGGGACTGAGGATTAAAAATGTTGCTTAATTTTGTCTTTACTTTGTGCCTTAAAGAGCTAAGGGTATTATGGTGCAAAATAGATTGTCCATTTATGTCTTAAAGAGCCTTAGGGTATATGACATGAATGGTGCCTTGCTTAAGTAAGCCTTAATAAAAGCCAAATTTTGGTTGCCTCGATGTGGACTTTAATCTTGATTGCATTTGATCTTTTGAAAAGGGCTAGGAGCTAATTATTGCATTCTTAACAGTACACTTTATTTTTGGAATTAATAAGTATCGAAACAAAAGTCTTAAAGAGCCTTCGGGTATATGACTTAAGTAAACATCCGAGATACAAAAGTTAGATTTGCGGAGAGGGTAAAGTAAGTAAACAATTATATATTTATGAATAGTGCTTAGTGTCATGACTTGTATTTAACAAATGATCTTATTTTTTAAGCTTAGCATGGGGAAAAGGGGAAAGTGAAAAACTCAGGGGATGATGAAAGTTATCTTTTAGGACATTAATTGTGCTTTTTATTCTATGATCCTAAAAAGTTACCAATGAGGTAATGAAAACAATACATTATGTCAACACAAATAAGTTGTAGTTAGGTAGTTAATTTATCTTGAAAAATACATTTTAAAAGAGAAAAATCTTTAGAAAATGGGAATTCGGGTGTTTTATAACTTGTGATCTTTTAAATTTCTCAATCAAAAATCTTTGCTACTTTTCAAAGGTTTAGATTGGGGAATTTTCGAGGTATTTGGTTATAAGGCATGTGATATTGCGTGAGGACACACAATCGTTTAGTTTGGGGAATTTTGGAATATGTGTAAAAAATACTCATATCGTTATGTACCTAAAATATCACAATTAAAACCCAAAACAGACCAAAAATGGCAAAAATATGCTTGTATTTGTGTTTTGTGTGTGCAGGTATGGATTAGTCAAAAAATCACAAGAAAACAGTTCTAAAGAGGGCAAAGCACCGGACGCTCGAGAGAGATTCAAAGCCGAGCCCCAAAAGCCCAAAGTCTTAGCCAATTTTCATCTACAAGGGCCAATCTTGCAATTCCGAAAGATCTTTATAACTAGAAAAGGCGAAAAGGAAGACAAGGGCCAAATGTGTAAACTTCCCAAAGATCAACAGTTTTAACTGTCGAAAATAGGCGGGAAGCACATTTACTATTCACCCGTCTTCCCCGATTTCACTCCCATGGTAAAACAAGGGGCAAATGAAAATTAAAGGGTACGGAAGACAATTCAAGGTCTCTCTTACAAGATGGCAGGGATAATTTAGTCTAATCAAGGGCGATTCTTCTTCCTAGCTTCAAGCTCAATGCCACGTAAATCAATGATAAGATAGGCACAATATAGGTGGGTTTTTGTGCTAATTTAATCACAAAAACTAACACAATGTCACATCGCACAAGGGATATGACACTTGGCAATCCTCAGGGTGTCCACATCTTGATTCAATCGGCTAAAATTGATGATAAATTGATTGAAGAATGATAGGCAGAACAGAGATTAAAAGTTTGGAGAGCAATGGCAACGAGGGTGCCTAGAAGCTTCATGCTTTGGCACTATAAAAAGACCTCACTTCTCACACACACAGGAGCTAGTTTTTTTTAGTAGTCGATTTTTAGTTTTTATTAATTTTTAGCTTAAATTCGTAATTTTCTTAAATGTAATTTCCTTTTTCAAGTATTGTAATCAGCTTCTTTAATTAATGAAATTCAGTTTTTAGTGTTTTAAATCTCATTTTCTAAGCTCTCATTTAAAGTCATAAGCTCTCTTAATAAGCCAAAATTATCTCAATAAGCTCATATTAAAGCTCTTTCAGTCTATAAGCTGAAATAGAGCTGTTTGAATTCAGTATTAATCTTATCTAAACCTTTAATTAGTTTAAACTTACATGGATCTTATTGGATTTAAGCTTTTGGAAGGGGATCTTACCTTGGAAGAGATCCCAAGGACTTATACCTTAGCTTATTAATAAGCTAAGGAGCTTGTAGCTGCCTTAATTGGTTCCTTTTGTTTAGCTAAAGGATCAAGTAAGTTTCTCTTTTCATTCTTCTTTAATTTCAGTTTAAATTGCTTAGTTATAGCTTATATGTTTAATATTGCTTATTTGCTTATTCTCTTTGCTTATTAGTGTTTAAATGTCTCTTCTAGTACTTATTAGTGGTTTGTCTTCATCTGTTTTTGCTTAAGTAGTTATAGATCTTTAGTTATCAATTTCTGTCATAAAAACTCATAAAATCCAAAAATATTAGTTTAATTAGTTAAGATCTTAGAATTTTGCTTATTCAGTTGTTTAATCTATGATTGTTTAAGTTTGTTTTTAAGTAATTTTTATTGGTATTTAGTTTTTGTTCATTAGATTTCTCTTAAAAAGTTATTCTCAAATCTGTCATAATGATAAAGGAGTGTTTGGTTTAGTGCACTCTTGTTTTGCACTAGCAGTACTAACCTCAGTTAGTACTGCTGAGCCTTTACACTACCAGTACTAACTTCCAAGTTAGTACTGCTTTCACAAGTTAGTACTGTTAGTTTAGATTTAAGCTTTTAAAATTCAGTAGGATCAAGATTAGTTTTAGCTTATTAAAAATTTAGTTTTAGTTTTCATTATTTAGCTTATTTTATTGCTTATTTTGTTCTTAAAAAACCAAATTGCATCAGCAGTACTTTCAAGTGAAAGTACTGCTGAACTTTTTACACTAGCAGTACTAACCTCAGTTAGTACTGCCGTATTCTTAGCTTAATTTAGAAAAGTAATTTTAAGATTTAGCTTATTAAATTTAGTAGGATTTAAGTTTTAAAATAGTTTAATACATTTTAATTCTTAATTTGCAAATTCTAGCTTATTTACTTAGTTTAATTTAGCTGTCAAAAGTCATAAAAACCTGAAAATTCCAAAAACATTAGGAACTTAAGTAAAGTCTAAACTTGTTAAATTAGCTTATAAGTCTAGATTTTATAGCTTATTTAGATGGATAATAAGTAGTTTGATAAGTCCTGAAAGTTTTAGAGTCTAGTTTAGCTTATTAAGGTTTTTAGCTTGCTTGAATTTTGTGTTACTTTGCTTATTTCCTGAGTTTGCTTATTTCATGATCAATTTCAGTAGCATAAAAGTAGTTTAAGCTTTAGTTTCTTTTCATTTATAGATTAAGCATTTCATAAGCTCTTTAGAACTTCTTTCCCTTTTCATTTTGAGCTAGTTTTGAGTTTTTTATAGCTTATTTTCTAAAACCAAGGGATAAGCCCTCCTTTCTGTAACAGCTTAAAGATAAGCTCTTTGTTAGCTTATTTGTGAGTTTCAGCCCTAGTAGCCTTTATTAATCTTGTTCCCCCTGGCTTCCTTTACAACTTTGCTTCTTTGAGTTTTTCATTTTAAGCCCTTTAAAATTTCGAATGCTTTTTGGGCTTAGTTTGTTGTCGGGATAGATTCTCAGGGTAGAAAGTGTAACTTTTCGATTTTTATTGTTTTTTAGTTAGTCCCTCCGTTAGTTTGTTAGTTTCCCTGTTAGTTTCTTAGGTTTTTGCACCTTTAGTCCTTAGTTAAGTTTTTAATTAAGTTTATTAATTTTTAATTAGTTTAATTAAACTTTTATAAAAAGATAAAAATTAGGGCTTTTATTTTTAATAATTTTCGGCACTCTTTCTTTATTTAGTGAAATTTTAGTTTATATTTTTAGGGATTAAAATTAGTTTACTTGCTTAATTGTCTTTATTTGTTGCTTCTTAATTAGTAGTAATAGCTTATCCAAAATATCTTTGCTTCATTCAAATCAGGATCCGAACCTAAGCGTGGTTTCAATTGCACTAGTCATTGGGGATAACGACCCGGGTGATCATACTTGCCCGGTTTATTATACGTATTCTATATATATCTTTGTGAGTGGAATTGTCCAAGGGATACTTGGGGATTTCCTTAATTTCTCTATAAGTATATTATTTTATATGTATGTAAAACTACAATCAGTTTTTGGCGCCGTTGCCGGGGACTAGTGTTTACGATTCCTTCGTTTTGTGTTTGTTGATTTGGTTTGAAGATCCTTTCGACTTAGAAAGTTTCATTCTTGTTTTATAATTCAAAAATCCAAAAAAAAAAAAATATAAAATATAAAAAGTAAAAAAATATTTTCCTTTTCTTTTTAGTATAAGTAAAAGATAAAAAAAATATAAAAAATCAAAATATAAAAAAAAATCTTCCTTTTTAATTAAGAAATAAAAGTCACCAATTGGTAAAAATACCAAAATATAACATTCTCAACGGAGGTGTTATCATAATAAGTTCCGGTGAACTTTTTGGTTCCCAAATCGAACTAAAGATTTAACACTTGCCATTTGTGTCTCTACGAAGTACGGCTCACCTTGAAAAGCAATTTTCAAGAGCTACCGTGAAGTAGTTGATTATTTGGTTTAAGTCTCTTTCGTGTAACCGTTAAAATTCATTGTTAAAAAAAAAATTAGTGTAAAGTTTTGCTTTTTGATTTTTAGTTTTTCTTTTTATGCGCACTCGTTCGCAATCTCGAAGACGTCGACAACAACAAAATCTTCCGGTTGAACCAATTGTTGAACAAAACGTTGTTCCAATGGCCGACAATCGTACGATGGCCCAAATGTTACAAGCACCTATCGAAGGTTATGAAGATGCTATAGTTGTCCCACCGATCAATGCTAACAATTTCGAGCTCAAACAACCTTTAATCAATCTTGTGCAAAGCAATAAGTTTACGGGTAGACAAGACCCTCACAATCACCTTCGATTTTTTAACAAGGTCACTTCAACGTTTAGACATCCAGAAGTTCCGAACACTTCGGTAAAGCTTTTGCTTTTTCCTTTTTCTCTAGACGGTGAAGCCCGAGATTGGTTAGACAAGGAACCTCCAAGATCAATTCTCACATGGGACGACCTTGTTTCAAAATTCATAAATCAATACTTCCCACCTTCAAAAACCACTTACTATCGGAATGAGATCATTACTTTTTATCAAAAACCAAACGAAGCCTTTAATGAAGCATGGGAACGTTTTAAAGGACTCCTTCGTCAATGTCCTCACCATGGCTTCTCGGAACTCCACCAACTCGATACTTTTTACAATTCTTTGAATTCAAACGATCAAGATGCCTTAGATTCTGCAGCATGGTGGCTTTTTTTTTTTTTCAGACAAAATGCCTCAAGAAGGTTTAGCGTATTATTGAAAGCTAGTCAAAATTTTCATTACTCGAAGTCGTACTTGTGATTTCAGGAGTGAGTAGGATGCTCCTCTTTCTAATTCTTCATCTTCTAATAATTCTTTCGATATGCAACAAATAGCCGCTTCTCTCGAGGATAAGATGACCATCAAGATGAACCAAATGATGAATCAAATGAAAGCTTTAGTTACTACTCCTGCACCAGTCAAAGCAGTTGAGGAAGTTTGTGTCACTTGTGGATCAAATCACCATTTTAACCATTGTCCGTTAACTCGAGGTGGAAACGATTTTCCCGTTTTTCAAGACAATATCCAACAATTTCAACAAACCGCAGCTGTTGGAAATTTTCTCCAAAGAAACCAACCTTCCAATTTGGCAAGTCAAATGAGACCACCGGGTTTCAATCAACCGAATGTCCAAAACAACCAAAACCATTACCAAGGAACCAATTCTAATTTTAACCAAAACCGTGGAACAAATTTTAACCAAAACCGTCCAAACAATCAAGGAGCCGTTTACCAACCACCAACCAACCAACCACCAACCAATCAAGTTTTACCTTACCAACCTCCAACAAATGGTGTTTTGAAAACGGATTTTGAAAGCTACGT
>BQNB010139411.1:0-17562 GCA_026074375.1 Tanacetum coccineum
GTGGCCAGAGTGGGTCCCTTGTCGGGCAAGGTTCCGCGGTAATCATGTGAACGACCGCGGACGGATCGTCTATAACTGGATCCGCGGATGGATCGCTAGGTTCGGGGCCGAGGCCCACGCGAGATTGGGTTTTACTATGGCCCGTTATTGTCAAGTTTAGTCCAAAAGGCCGAGTGATAATGTGGCCCAAGCCTAGAGGCTTGGTACACCTAGTATACGTCATCACACCGCAAAACCTAAGATTATATCAAGCACCTTCACACTCCTCAAGAATCGCCTGCATTATACAACAACGAATCAAAGCGCAAGATTCAAACATTCTCAATAAGAGTTGAGGGTGCTAGATACAATCCTAAGAGAGCACACAACAAGACTTAATATTAAACCGAGTACCCTCACACTCTTTAAGAATCTGTTGCATCAGGATTTTATGAATCAAAAACCTTTTTTGGAACTTCTAGTTCATGAAAATGATATGGGAACACATCAACTAAAAAAGGCCGACAAATCACCAAAATTTTAATTTGGTGATGGCGATGCCAAGTTATAAAACAATTTGAGTCTGAGCTCACATATCGTTTGGCTGCAAAACACGATTGCATTTTATGTCATCTTGTTTTTTCCACGCCAAAATCATGACTCGTTGTAACACCCCAAAACCCGTTTTTAGGTATTATATTACGAGAATGTCATCGGGTAAGTTTGACCATGACTTTTATAAGTCAAAGACTTTACGTGATTGGTTAGTCAAACCCGATAGTCAAACCTAAAGTCAAATGTATAAGTTATAAATATATGAAAAGTGTTATAGAAAGTTATGTGGCCATTTATGAAAGAATTTTGTTAGTGCAAATATTACGATATTTAATCTACACATTCTCGTTTGTTTTAATGATGACAAACATGTAACTTGTAATACTAACGTAAAGTGTACAAGTAACTCGTAGTCATATTTTGTCTCAACATACATCAACACATCTTCACGTCTTGATTTCTCGTTAGTTACAACACAGGTTCGTACATGTTTGTTATGTTGCATTATGATCAAACATCATTTCACATTTTGCATTCACAAGTGTTTTCATATAAATGCATCACTTTTATTTTGACAATCATTCAACTAGACTTTTTATTTTTACAAGCTTACTTTCTTTTTAAGTAAATAAAAAGTAATTTACATCATACATTACATCATTTAAATCTTGAAAGATCTCTCAAAGATTACAAAAGAGTTTTTGGATCTGATGAACAGTAGCCGGTTCCATTGGAGCGTCGCTGGTTCCCTTTAATTTACAAAGCCGGTTCCATTATGAACAGTAGATGGTTCCATTCAGCTTTTGCCTATAAATAGAGGAGCCTTTCCAATCCGTTTTTCATCACTTTTAACACACTTTATCAATCATTTTCACACATCTAGATCTGTAGGAATGTATCCATAAAACCCCATCATCATAATACATCTAACTCTCATTTTTGTTGTAAGCATACACCCGAAATGATCCTCCAAAGCAAGCTTTGAGATCTTGCAATCTACATCCACCACAAGCATTTAAGCACATGAAGATCTATCTCAACAAGCTTGGGAAACTTGTGATCTTCCATCATAAAAGACTAACCTCATCATGATTTGTGATCTTGATGCTTGGTTTGGGTTCACATCCATTAGACGTATTTGTTTAGGATCATAATTGTACACCCATCTGTATCATCTCTTTGTATCATTTGATTTAGATTAGATGGTTTATGTGTTTGTGCCATAAAACACAAGGTTTGTTATATTGGGCCACAAAACATAATGGGTTTGGTTGTACCCAAAGAAGGACTCGGTATTTAGCTTTGTACCCTTAAAAAGTGTAAGCGACGTTGTGTAAGGTTTTCTTCGCCAAGAAGGGAGTGTGTTGATCTAGTGAAGTAACTCTTGAGTAGGTGACTCGAGGAGTGGAGTAGGATGGAGAGGAGCTCCATGACCGAACCACTATAAAATCATCGTGTTTGATTTTCTTTTTATTTTATTTATCGCTCTCTATTTATTTTATGTTTATGATTGTGTTGTGATTACTTGCTTATTCTATGCTTTCAATATTCATATACTATATTTAGTACTTTATATATTATGTCGAGTTTGTTCGGGTATTTGATACGAAAGTTTGTAGATTTTAAACGAAAATGTATTCACCCCCTTTACGTTTTCCACAAATATTACTTAAGGGATCATAAATGTCATTTGGCCAAAGGTATAACTAACTTATGACTAGTTATATCTTAAGTAAATCTCATACATTCTCATTTGTTCTAGAGAGAAGTGGTGAGTCGGTTTAGAAGACAAGAAAAGGAGGGAAAAACATATAACCTTAATGATCATTGGATGTTATATGAAGAGTGTTTATAGAATTCTTCAATCCTAACTAAAGTCTTTATGAGGTAAGTAATCTTGTCATAAGAGTTTAAAGAATTATTGAGTTAGGGTTTATATACCAAAATTTAAGGGTTTTGGGTAATCATGATTCTAAACAAGTATTAAGGTCTTAATAATAATGGGTTAAGGTCAATTAGTATATTAAGTGAAATTGGTAACTTGAGAAATATAACGTTATTCAGTACGTGTCGTACCACCTATCGTGGAGATGAGATTTGAATCTAGTTTCTAATTAAATAGGGTTAGAGGTACTGATTAAAAGTTTAAGTTTTAAAATGTTCAAAATTCTACAAGTGTCCAAATTTCAAGTTTAGTATTGACATAGAAAACTGAAAAACTTTTGAGTCCGGGACAATTGTTGCGTTTGTATCCTTTTAACATTGATGCATACTCCTTTGAATTTAAAGTATTTTTGACACTAATCAAGCTTGTTATACATCGTTATATTCAACACAAGGCGAAAAGAATCTTTTTTCGTATGATAAATGACTAGTTGCTTTAATTTGCATTGTTTATTTATCTTGATTGTATGCTCATCTCAAATTGCAATTGAACTTGTTTATTTGTGGATCATATGTGTCAATCATGTCATTTCTTCGCTTGTTTGATTGATTTAAGAAAATTACATATCAATTTGGTTTTGAAAGAAGTGTTTGGGATAACTCATAGTTTTGTTGAAAATGTTTTTCCTGTTAAATACTTAGGTAAGTTCATATAAGTAGAAATGATGATTAAAAATGTGTAATTTGACATTTGATTACTTGTGCATCTTTTTAGTATTATTATCTTTACATCTTGTATTTGACTTGTTATTTTCTGTGTAACATTAGTGTTTGGGATTAACATGTTATTTTGTGTTAGCTTTATGATTTTATGAAATATGCATTTACTCGTCTTATGCTAGATTCCATGCACTTCATTTAGGCATATTTCTCCTTCCTTGCATATGCTATGTTAATTTCTCGCATAATCTCAATATCTTAATAAAAACCTTAATGAAATAAGAATACTAAGTTATATTAGATAGGGTGTTTGACAAATATTATCATAAATTTTATTCACATCAAAGTGGGATTGGCAACTTGAATGTTTCATTTAGAATACTCAAGTAATGATGTCTTGTTATAGTTTAAAAAAAATTAAAGCAGGTCAAAGTAATAAGTTTTTTTTTTGCTTAAAACGGGTAAAAACTAGTGTTCGGCAAAACCCATAAAGAACGGTTCCGCGGTTCATTTAGACCCAGTGTGTGTTGGATATTTAAGTATATATTTTAAGAAAGAATTCTGGAAGTTTTCATGTTATGTCGAGTTATAGAAATCGAGTTTCGGTCATTTTAGCCATGTATAAGATTGGAACAACAAGTTTTGTAGATATGATTTTTTAGGGCGTCATTTTGTGTGTTGCGTTATAAAACCACCTTTCGGAAGTTAAACAGGTTGTGTCACATGCCATAATTAAATATATTTGAGTCTATTTTCATGTAAAGTATAATTTCAATGGATTTGTAACTTATTTTTGTCAAAATTCTAATATAATAAACAAATGTCATTTTGGTTCTGGCGTTTTCCCAAAGGTTTGTAAATTTATTTAGGTCTTGATGAACAAATAGGAGTATTTTAAAAAATACTTCTTTAAAAATTATCTAAGCTTTTTGTGAATATGTCATTTATACTAGTAATCCTCTTATTAACCTCTAGTTCTACAAACTTGTTCTCCATCTCCCAAAAACACCACTAATGTTTTCGTTTTTACATGCTAGTAGTAAATATGATCTTTTAGTTAGGTCTATCTTGACTGCTTTGCACATTTCATGTGTTGACTATTTGCTCTTGTGTGTTTATTTATATTGTTGTTATCTGGTGTTTTGATATCTTATTTGAGTAATTGACAATCGGAGTAATCCTTAGGGAAAGGTTTTGTTTGTTTTTTAACGCTCTTTACTTACAATTGTTAAACTTAACAACATGACTTGCATGTTTCTTTTTCATTGATTAGTAATTTTGTTCCCAATCTATGACTGTCTCGTAAATGATTCTTTGTAATTTGACATTTTGTTATCATGATGATTTTGATATGGATATGTCTATGTTGTGACAACCGTGACTTGAGCAGGTTAGTCAAACCTTTAGAGTTGACTAAAGTATTTATATGTGTTATAATTGTGAGCTAATGTGACCTTATATGAGTATTTGATATCCATTCGTGATGCGTGTTCATCTTATTGTGATTGAGTTTTGGTTTTGGTAGCTATTTCATTTCGTTCATATTTTGTGACAATGGAAATGATAGCATGATTTTATTGCATTGTCGTGTCATTTGGTGAATAATTGTAGTATGAGCGTAAAGAGAATATAGTGTATTCCTAGGAATGAATTAAGTCTAGTATTTAAATAGTTAAGCATTAGTCTTTCTAAATTAGGAAAGTAATTTATGAAATGAAATTTATAAATAGTAAGTTTATAACTAGTTTTTATTTAAAAGGTTTACTAAATTAATAAAGGATTTTATAAAAGTAATAAAATAAAGGTAAATATACATTTAATAATATTAAATAAATTAAAAATATATATATATTTATATGGGGGTGCCGGTCTTTATGAAAGAAAAAAAAAAGAGTCCTATTGTCAAAACAACAATTTTAGTATTAGATAGGATTAAGGATTAATGTTAGCTTATTAAATACAAAATTTAGTAGTCCCCTTCCCAATTGTTCCTTTAGATCGGCACAAACCCTAAATAGAGGAGAAAAAAATTGATCAAGAATTAAGTGTGTTAATTCAAGTGTAACCGGTTAAAGGTTTTAGGTATGATCTTTAATCCCGTTCTTGTTTAATTCTTTTTATATTAGTAACAATAATTTGATGGATAATTAGAGTGTTGGGAATTATTCATTCCTGTCTTCTACCCCTAGTACCGTTTAGTGATCAATACTTAAGTACCGATAGTTTAGTTTTAGTACTGGCTGACAGTTACAAATGTTAAGTACTGATCAGATAGTTAGTACCGTTAGTAGAAAATAGTTAGTACCGTTTAAGAGATATGTATGAGATATTATAGGAAAAGATATGTGTTATCTTTTATGCGTTTGTAAGCCTGTTAGGTTTTTCCTTGGGTCTATAAAAAGGAACCCTAATGGCTAAGTTAGAGATATCAGTTAATATACCATCTTCATACAATCTATATCAATAAGTTAGTAATCGGTAATCACTTTAACATGTAATAGAAATCAAAGTTTAGTTTATTCATTGTTCTTCTTAATACTACTGTGTAGATTCCACATATACAATTAGTATTCATAGTCAGTGTTTCTATATAGTCAATCGGTATTTATACATGTTGGCCATCACCCTTAGCAGGCTGCAAAGATCTGTTCAGTTTGGGTCTCACAAGTGGTATCAGAGCCTGTGAGAAACTCTGAGTTAAGAGAACAAAAACAAGTTATAAATTCATCTATCTTACAAAAATATCGTGTCTGGTTCACAGATCGGGTAATTCCACACACCACCACCATCACCATCATATTCACAAACCACCAACACACCAAACTCTCTTACTGCATAAACCATCAAACATCCTATTTTCTAACAAAAAGGGAGAATACGATATATGGGCCATGAAAATGGAACATTATTTAGCCCATACAGACTATCCAATCTGGGAAGTTATACAAAATGGGAATGGTCCTGTATCAATCACCACAGATACACAAGGACAAATCAAGGTTCTGCTTCCAAGGACTGCAGAAGAGATCCTAGCCAGAGAAAGAGAAAGAAAAGCTAGGACCACTTTGCTTATAGCTTTACCGGAAGATCATCTTGCTAAATTTCATAAGATGGCTGATGCAAAAGAGATGTGGGATGCCATCAAATCCAGATTTGGTGGAAATGACGAATCAAAGAAGATGCAGAAGTATATTCTAAACAACAGTTTGAAGGTTTCTCTGTATCAAACTCAGAAGGACTGCATAAAGGGTATGACAGGTTCCAAAGTCTTCTAAGTCAATTAGAGATTCATGGGTAGGTGTATCCACTGAGGATGCAAATAATAAATTCCTTAGATCTCTACCTTCTGCCTGGTCTCAAGTTTCCTTAATCATGAGGACCAAGCCAGGAGTAGACAGTCTCAGCTTTGATGATATGTATAATAATCTAAGAGTCTTTGAGAATGATGTAAAAGGCTCTACTGCATCATCCTCCAGCACGCAAAATGTGGCATTTGTCTCTGAGAACACCAGCAGTACTAATGATGTTAGTACCGCTTATAGTATTTCTAATACTTTTGGTCAAAACTCATAGTATGAAAACAAACTTCCATTATACTCTTTACTTTGCAAATCAAATCGTTGCCGTATTGGATCATGAGGACTTGGAACAGCTTGATGAATTTGACTTAGAAGAAATGGACTTGAAATGATAGGTGGCCATGATTTCGATGAAAATGAAAAAGTTCTACAAAAAGACTGGTAGAAAGCTACAATTTGATGCAAAGGAACCAGTTGGTTTTGATAAAACCAAAGTGAGTGCTACAATTGCCACAAGTCCAGGGGCATTTTGATAAGAGAGTGTAAAACCAAGGGAAATTAAGATAATAGGAGGAGAGATGCTTGGAACTCTGGCAATAAGGATGGGAGAAGATCTAGTAAGCAGGAGGACTCTAAAGCATTGGTGACCACTTGATGACAGAAGGTGTAGAATATGGACAGTCACTCAAAAGAAGAAGAAGATTATGCTTTGATGGCTTACAACAATTCAGGCTCAGACACAGAGGTAACTTCCTGTTCAAATAAGTGTAAAGAGTCTTATGTTAAACTTAAAAAATTATATGATGCACAGAGAGAACAACTTAGTGATGCAAGCATAGAAATAAAGGCATATACTCAAGGTCTAAAGAAAGTTGAAGCATAATTAGTTGCTCATCAACAAGGTCAATTTTGGTATGAAGAAAAGATTATGGTTTATGAAAATAGACTTAGATGATAAAACAGATGTCCTAACATACCATAAGAAACTATTGGCAGAAGCTCAAAAAGAAAAAGAAGATTTAAAAGCTAAAGTAGAAAAATGGCACAACTCTTCTAAAAATCTTGGTAAACTGCTAAATACCTAAATGAGTGCTAATGATAACTTTGGGCTTGGGTATGGGGATCACATATATGATGGCATTTTGAGTTATGAAAATGAAGTTTTACAAAGTGTATTTATGAATAAGGAAAAGTGACGTTGGGAAAAACAACTTTTTGTATGGCTAGGTTTGGTACAACAGGAGGAAATATGCATGCTGTACCCCCACCCATGACAGGGAATTACATGTCATCTGGACCAGATGTAGAAATAGATTACTCTCAATTTACATATGGTCCAAATCAGACTCAACCTAGTGAATCTGAAACCCAAACCAGTGACTTTGATGCTTGTTTATCAGATTATAGTGTTGAAACACATGAATCTTTGCCTGAACCAACTGTAAATGAACTCAAAGTAGTAAATCAACCTAAGGTTTTGTTGATGCATCTATAAATTGGAGGAGTATGAATAGATAGGTGAAGTATGAACATGTGTCTCAACTACAAAAGAACAGGAACAACCTTAGTTTTGCTCAGTCCTATTAAGCAAGTAAAACTCAAGGGAAAACTGTAAGAATCAATTAACACATAGTAGAAATCCTACAGTTGACAAGAAAGGGTTGGGATATGGGTTTACTGCAAGAGCATGTTTTGTATGCGGTAGTCTTAGTCATCTAATTAGAGATTGTGATTTCCATGAAAAGAGGATGGCTAAACAAGCTGAGTTAAATAATAGCATGAGGATGAAGTCTAGTCAAAGGGAGATTAGACCAATTTGGAACAATGTACAAAAAGTGAATCATAAAAACTAATTTGTTCCTATAGCAGTACTAACTAGAATTGGCAAAATTCTAGTTAATACTGCTAGAGCTAGCGGTACTAACAATGTTAGTACTGCTAGGCATGATTTTAACAGACAGGTAGTACCAACTAATGCTGCTATAAAAGTTAATACTGTTAAGCCTATTGTGAATAGAGTTAGACCAACAAATGTTTTTTATAAAACTCATTCACCATTTTCAAGGTCTTTTATTAACACAACAACACTTAGAACAAAATTTTCATATCAAAAGGTTAATACTGCTAAGGTAAATGCAGTTAGTGCTATTGGGGGAAAAAGGGAAACTGCTGTTAAGCCCTCAGCATGTTATAATTGGAGATAAAAAGGACATTACTGGCAAAATATCTCCAAATACAATAGTGGATCAAGTCTTAGAAATAGTTTAACTTTCAAAGATCCACTAGGCAGACTCAAGCCTAAACAGGCTTGGGTCCCTAAGAGAATCTAATCTCTTTTATTTGATGTGCAGGATTATCCACACAAAGCTTTAAAAGTCACAAAGTAGGATTATTGATAGTGACTGTCCAGGCACATGACTGGAAACAAGGCCTACCTTGCTGCATATCAAGACTTTAATGGTGGCCCTGTTGCTTTTGGAGGAAGTAAAGGGTACATAACTGGTAAAGGTAAAATAAAAACAGGAAAGTTAGATTTTGAGGATGTGTGCTTTGTGAAAGAACTTCAGCATTTCAATCTCTTTTCTGTGTCACAGATATGTGACAAGAAGAACAAAGTTCTTTTCACTGACTCTGAATGTCTTGTTTTGTCTCCTGAATTTAAGTTACCTGATGAAAATCAAGTATTACTTAGTCCCCTCGCCACCTAGACAAAAACAATATGTACAGTTTCCAATTTATAGAACATTGTTCCTTCAGCGAGGTTTAGCTTGTTCAATTGCAAAGGCAATATATTGATTGAATCTAACAAATGGCATAGGAGGTTGGTTATGATAACTTTAAAAACTTAACAACTTGTAAGGGAAACCTGGTAAGAGGTTTTACCTTCAAAGATTTTTTCTAAATGACCACACTTGTGTGCTTGTCAGAAAGGGGAAGGCAACACAAGGCCTCTTGTAAGGCCAAATCAGTGGAGTCTATTAGTTACTCCTTAACAGCTTCTTCATTTGATTTGTTTGGACACTACATTATTAGCGGTGCTTAATACCATAAGACTTATTGGCCTGGTTATCACTGATTGATGATTTTAGCAGGTTTAGTTGGTGTTCTTCTTAAGACTAAGGAATGAAATACTAGTGTGGATCTTAAGGACTTTATAAGACAAATAGAGAACCAATTAAATCAAAAGGTTAAAATAATTAGATGTGATAATGGTACAGAATTTAAGAACAGGGATTTTATTGAATTCTGTGGGTCAAAAGGGATCAAGAGGGAATACAATAATGTAGAATCTACACAAAATGGAGTTGTTGAAAGAGAAGAACAGGACCTTATTGAGGGCTGCTAGGGGACTATGCTAGCAGATTCATTTTTACCTAACACTTTTTGGGCTAAAGCAGTTAGTACTGCTTGTTATGTTCTTAATAGGGTATTAGTAACCAAGCCTCATAATAAGACACCTTATAAACTTGTAACTGGTAAAATACCAATCATAAGCTATATAAGACCTTTTGGGTGCCATTGTGACCATCTTGAATACCATTGACCATCTGGGCAAGTTTGATGGGAAATCAGATGAAGGTTTTTAGTTGGGTATTCTCTATAAAGCAAGGCTTTATAGGGTATAAATTTGACACCAAGTGGTTGAAGAAAACTGCACATAACCTTTTAGAAAATAAACCAAATGTTGGCAGGAAAAGACCGAACTTGGCTGTTTGATTTGATTATTTAACTGATTCAATGAATTATCAACCCGTGAGATCAGAGAATCAAGCTAACAAACATGCAGGTCCACAAGAAGCTAATCACAATGCAGGTACACAAGATAACATTGATGTAGGTAATTCTGAAAAAGAAGATGAATCTGCTCAGGACTACTTTGTACTGCCTATATGGTCTTCTTATTCTTCAACAGTCAAGAGATCAACAGAAAAGGATGCAGGTGAAGCACCTACCAAACATCCTGATTTAAAGTTAGCTAAAGGGAAAACCCTGTAGAAAGGGAGGATCAAGTCTTTGTGGATGAAACTTGAAAGACTTAACGAGGCAAGTAATGGATGTTTAATGATGAAGACTGAAAAGCTCTTAGGAAGGAGTTTGCCCAAGAATACTAAGGATTTACTTTTAAAGCAGGAGCTGGTAAAAACTAGCTGAGTACTAAACATGTTAAGACTGCTAAGCACACAAGGTTAGTTATGACAGTCCTTGTAATGGACTATCCTGCTTGATCAACCTAATCCTGACCAAGATGACTCAGAAATACCTGCACTTGAGGACATTTATAAAAATCCTACTAATGGTATTTTTACAAATTCATCTTATGATGATGAGGGTGCAGTGGCTGACTTCACAAACTTAGAACCTGTTGTGAATGTCAGTCCTATTCCCACATCAAGGATTAACTCTATTCATCCTTCAACTTTAATTCTTAGAGATCCACAATTAGCAGTTCAAACAAGAAGTAAAATGACTAAAAGTTCTGGAGCTTATGCTTTTGTAAGTTATATTCAAAAGCAAAGGAGAAATAATCATAAGGACTTCCAGCATTGTTTATTTGCTTGTTTCTTGTCTCAAAATGAACCCAAGAAAATCTCTGAAGCACTTGAAGATAAAAGTTGGGTTGATGCTATGCAGGAAGAATTGCTGCAGTTCAAGATTCAGAAAGTTTGGATTCTTGTAGATTTGCCTTATGGGAAGAAGGCAATTGGAACAAAATGGGTTTATAGAAATAAGAAGGATGAGAGAGGAGTTGTGGTCAGAAATAAAGCAAGGTTAGTTGCTCAGGGACATAGGCAAGAGGACGGGATAGATTATGATGAGGGTTTTTTGCTCCTGAACAAGAAGTAGATAAAGTAGCATAACAGGCTCTAGGAGGCTTGGTTGTAAAACCATAGAGAACTTTTACTATTTGTGGACCTTCTCGAGGATATTTAAGATCTATAAAACTGGTGGTGAGCACATAGACCTCCTCATCATTTTGCCATAAAGGGAAGGCACTTTTCACATCATTTGATAGACCTTAATAGGCCCATGTAAGAGGCAAAGGCTCAAAAGGGGTGTAAACATTATTTCGAGGAAAAGTATACACCTTTATATGCTTCTATGTTCGTACAACTACTGTGGATAAGGGTGCTACTTCAAAGAGTCCATCTGAACTTCTACTACCACCCTTCCTCCTCACCAAGTATAGCCAATATTGATAGCTCAGTTGACCTAAACTAGACCTTCACCGTCTACTTCATAATCATGATTTCCATTCCATTGGTTTCTGCTGGTATCATGGAGGTCAGTTCATCCAGTGATAAATCCCTTTTAGGGAATGAGGGTGACATGACACTCCAAAGTGTCTATGATCTTTGTATCTCTTTGTTGTACACAGGTTACAGATCAAGCAAATGAAATTAAACACTTGAAGGCACAGATCAAGAAGCTCAAGAAGCAAGCCAAACCTGTTATTACACACCACAAAGCTTGGATGAAGAGTGTATCCTTGAAGCAAAGATTGGCAGGAAAGAAATCCTTGAAGTCAAACTGGATGCAAAAGGAGTCTGTATCCAAACAGGGGTGGAAGTATGCCAAAGCTGAACCTTCAGTCCATAAAGATCCATTGTTTGATGAGCTTGGTGATGATGAAATTAATAATATAGACACTGAGGATGATCAAGATGTGGGGAGGACAAGAAATGGAGTGAATGCATAGAAAGAGGGTACTAAAGATGCAGTTAGTACTGAAGATGTAGTTAGTACTGACAAAGAAAAAGTTAGTACTGACAGATCAAAAGTTAGTACTGACAGATCAAAAGATAGTACCGATAAGGAGGAAGAAGGTACCGACAAGGACAAAGATAGTACCGTTAGCCTAGATGAAGGTACTGATGATCGAACTGAAGCAAGAAAAGCTTCCATCCCAACCACATTTAAGGTGCTACTCCAATCACTTCAACAACCACTCCTACAATGTTTGGAGATGATGAAACTATTGCTCGGGTTCTTCTCATTATGAGCCAAGCCAAAGCAGTTTCAAGAGAAAAAGAGAAAGGAGTTAAGCTTAAGGATGTTGAAGAGACTGAGAGACCTATGCCTACTTCAACTAGATCACTATTGACTTTAAAGCCTCTTCCAAAGATTGATCCAAAAGATAAAGGGAAAAAGAAAATTAAAGAGGAAGATGAGTCTGATACTGAATCTGAGGATATTCCTGAAGCTGAAAAGAAGTTTAAGCAACTTGCTAGGGATGAAGAGATGGCTAGAAAGTTGCAAGAGGATTGGGAAACAAAAGAAGAAAGAAAAAGATTAGCTGAGGAAGAAGCTACAAAAACTGTCCTTTCAAATGAATAAGACTTTATTCAAGCAAGAATTGAAGCTGATAGACTTCTAGCTCTAAGACTTCAAGGTTAAGTGATGAAGAGGAGCAGTTCACTGTAGAGAAAGGAAAATGTTCCTTCATGATACAATTGAGCTCAAAGAAGATTACCTTGCAGAAACAAAAGAGCTATTGCAATCAGAAAAAAAACACTTCCTACATAGAATCAGCTGTGGAATCAAATGATGACTTATCTGAAGCATGTTGGAAACAAGAAACACTCAGACTTAAAGAGCAAAACTTTTAAAGAAATACAAGCTTTGTATGAGAACGATGAATGAGGTTTGATAAGTTTCACTGTTGTTGGTTCCACTGAGGATGATAGAAGGATTAAGAGATGAATGAAGGAGTAAAAGACACTGATCAGAAGAGATTAAAGGAAGAAGACACAGCAAAGGTACCTGCTAAGGTAGAAGTGACAGAGCAGGGTACAAAGAAGAGAAAAGGGGGTCATATCAAAATGATTGCAAGGAAAAAGCCAAGAAAACAGTCAGATGTTGACAGTGATGATGAACATAGAAAATGCCTAAAGATTGTTACATTTGAAAGTACCATAGATAGTGAGATAATGGAGAAGAAATCATTTATTGCTAGGTTGATCGCCTTCCTTGTTAAATCGCCTTGTAAAGAACCTTGTTAACTCGCCTTCACTTACACTTGCTAATTCGCCTTCTACTAGACGAAGCTCAAAATTTTCAAAACACAAAAGACTCACTTTTGATCGTTTTACCCAAAATTTCTTGTACAACTAGTATTACTAAGCCTATAGGTACCTTAAAAATGCAAACTTTATGGTTTTTAAGCTAAAAAATTTAAAATCAAGAATTGTACATTCTAAGACTTTTTTAACACAAATTTAAACAAAAATGATGTTTTTTTTGATTCTAAGCTTGTACACCTATATCCTAAAGATACTAGATCAGATTTACCAAGGTAAATGATCATTTGGTGTACACCAAAAGCTTCGAATCCAAGAGAAGAACAAAGATGATGTTATGGTTTAAAACCAAACGAAACAAAACAAACACAAAGACTAAAACAAATCACTCCATGGCTCTTGATACCATATGTTAGGATATCTATTTATCACCACAAAACATAAAAATAAGAGAAAAACTTAGAGAAAGAAAGAACTAGAGAGAGAAATAAAAGAGAGAAAAAATGATTACTTGCACTATGAGAAAAATAAGAAGCAACACCCTCTCCACACTTAAAGAGGGATTTATATAGAAGGGAGGAGCCGACCATGGGCTTTGGTGGGCTTCCATGGACCAGGCTTTATATCTAATGGGCTTTAAGCCCTTAACTTAGACCTAATTAACTTATAGAATTCCTGGAAACATAAACTAAACTAATACAAGGTTCGAGAATATTAATGACCATCACTTTAATAAAAACTAAGTCTAACAGTTCTTTCTTTAGTTAGGTTATTTATAGGTGAATGTGAAAAGGTGTTAATCTATATATATATAAAGATTGAGTACACTTAATTTAATAGGGCATCTTTATGACTCAAAACCATTATGACTCATTAATGATTTGGCTTTACAGTTGCCCTCGAATTGAATGTCTTGCAGTTTTCATTTTCTATATACCAAAATTGTTTAGCCATTCACACCTTTAATTGCATTAACTAAAATTAACATCAGGAATATGAAGTATTTTGCATTACTCTTCATATCTCAACTATGAATCATTATATAAACTCCACCTATTAGGATGTGCAAACATATCACTTTTGTTTTGTTCACAACACATATGTAAGAGAATGAGTGAGTTATATCAGTCTTATAAGAGAAATAGTTTGTTGGGAATTATTCATTCCTGACTTAGTACCGTTAGTGATAATACTTAGTACCGATAGTTATAGTTAGTACTGACAGTACAAAGTGTTAAGTGCTGATCAGATAGTTAATACCGTTAGTAGAAAATAATTAGTACCGTTTAAGAGATATGTATGAGATATTATAGGAAAAGATATGTATTATCTTTTACGCGTTTTGTAAGCTTATTAGGGTTTATCCTTGGTCTATAAAAGGAATCCTTACGGCATAGTTAGAATCATCAGTTCAATATACATCTCATACAATCATATCTCATAGTTAGTAATCTGTAATCACTTTAACAGATTAATATAAATCAAAGTTTAGTTTTTCATTGTTCTTCTTAATACTATTGTGTAGATTCCGCATATACAATAAGTATTCATAGTCAGTGTTTCTTTATAGTCAATCTGTATTTATACAAGTTGGCTATCACCCTTAGCAGGCTGCAAAGATCTGTTTAGTTTTGGACTCACGAGCCTGTGAGAAACTCTGAGTAAGAAGAACAAAAACCAGTTATAAATCTCTATCTTACAAAACGAATCATGTCTGGTTCACAAGATGAAATTCCACCACCACCACCACCACCATCCACCACCACCACCACCATCATCACAAACACCAACACAACAAACTCCTCATACTGTTTCAACTATCAAACTTCCTATTCTCAAAAAGGGAGAATACGATATATGGGCCATGAAAATGAAACATTATTTGGCCCATACAGACTATCCAATCTAGGAAATTATACAAAATGGGAATGGACCTGTATCAATCACCACAGATACACAAGGTCAAATCAAGGTTTTGCCTCCAAGGACTGCAGAAGAAATCTTAGCCAGAGAAAGAGAAAGAAAAGCTAGGACCCACCTTGCTTATGCTTTACCCAGAAAGACATCTTGCTAAATTTCATAAAATGACTGATGCAAAAGAGATGTGGGATGCCATCAAATCTAGATTTGGTGGAAATGACGAATCAAAGAAGATGCAGAAGTATATCTTAAAGCAACAGTTTGAAGGATTCTCTGTATCAAACTCAGAAGGACTGCATAAAGGGTATGACAGATTCCAAAGTCTTCTGAGTCAATTAGAGATTCATGGGGCAGGTGTATCCACTGAGGATGCAAATCAGAAATTCCTTAGATCTCTACCTTCTGCCTGGTCTCAAGTTTCCTTAATCATGAGGACCAAGCCAGGAGTGGACAGTCTCAGCTTTGATGATCTGTATAATAATCTAAGAGTCTTTAAGAATGATGTAAAAGGCTCTACTGCATCATCCTCTAACACGCAAAATGTGGCATTTGTCTCTGAGAACACCAGCAGTACTAATGATGTTAGTACCGCTTATGGTGTTTCTAATCCTTCTGGTCAAAACTCACAGTATGAACATACTTCATCATACTCCTTACTTGCAAATCAATCCAGTTGCCCTCAATTGGATCATGAAGATCTGAAGCTTGAAGAGTTTTGTCTTAGAGAATGACTTGAAATGGCAGGTGGCCATGATTTCAATGAGAATGAAAAAGTTCTACAAAAAGACTGGTAGAAAGCTACAAGTTTTTTTTTTTTTTTTTTATTTTGATGCAAAGGAACCAATTGGTTTTGATAAAACCAAAGTCGAGTGCTACAATTGCCACAAGACAGGCCATTTTGCTAGAGAGTGTAGAACCAAGGGAAATCAAGATAGTAGGAGGAGAGATGCTTGGAACTCTGGCAATAAGGATGGGAGAAGATCTGGTAAGCAGGAAGACTCTAAAGCATTGGTGACCATTGATGGAGAAGGTGTAGATTGGACCAGTCACTCAGAAGAAGAAGAAGATTATGCTTTGATGGCTTGCAACAGCTCAGGCTCAGACACAGAGGTAACTTCCTGTTCAAATGAGTGTAAAGAGTCTTATGCTAAACTTAAAAAACTATATGATGCACAGAGAGAACAACTTAGTGATGCAAGCATAGAAATAAAGGCATATACTCAAGGTCTAAAGAAAGTTGAAGCATAATTAGTTGCTCATCAACAAGGTCAACTTTGGTATGAAGAAAAGATAAGGTTTATGAAAATAGACTTAGATGATAAAACAGATGTCCTAACATACCATAAGAAACTATTGGCAGAAGCTCAAAAAGAAAAAGAAGATTTAAAAGCTAAAGTAGAAAAATGGCACAACTCTTCTAAAAATCTTGGTAAACTGCTAAATACCCAAATGAGTGCTAATGATAAATTTGGGCTTGGGTATGGGGATCACAGATATGATGGCATTTTGAGTTATGAAAATGAAGTTTTACAAAGTGTATTTATGAATAAGGAAAGTGAGTTGGAAAAACAACCTTTGTATGATAGGTTTGTTACAACAGGAGGAATGCATGCTGTACCCCCACCCATGACAGGGAATTACATGTCATCTGGACCAGATGTAGAAATAGATTACTCTCAATTTACATATGGTCCAAATCAGACTCAACCTAGTGAATCTGAAACCCAAACCAGTGACTTTGATGCTTGTTTATCAGATTATAGTGTTGAAACACATGAATCTTTGCCTGAACCAACTGTAAATGAACTCAAAGTAGTAAATCAACCTAAGGTTTGGTCTGATGCTCCTATAATTGAGGAGTATGAATCAGATAGTGAAGATGAACATGGTATGTGTCAATACAAACAAAAGGACATGATACACCTAGTTTTGCTAACAAGCAAGTAAAAACTCCTAGGGAAAATGTTAAGAATCAGTCAACACACATAGTCAAAAACCTAAGGTTAACAACAAAGAGTTGGGGAATGGGGTTACTGAAAGAGCATGTTTTGTTTGTGGTAGTTTTAGTCATTTAATAAGAGATTGTAATTATCATTGTAACATTTCTCATTTTCGTGTCGTTGTACGACTATATTAATGATCACTATTTATTTTAGTCTGATACGCATTTACTTTTAATATTTACT
>BQNB010139412.1:0-17562 GCA_026074375.1 Tanacetum coccineum
TGTTCAGATGAGAATTATGTACATGGCGCCATGGGTTCATGGCATGTAAGTTTTTTTGCTTGTATCCCCTTTCTTGGCTGTTAATTTTGCACAAACTTGTTTTGGTAACGATGACCGTATCAGAATGTGATTGGACTTCATTTGACACCAAGTACAGTAATATTTATTCTGGCCTCTACCCGATCATGTTGGGTTCAACTTCAAAAGTTAATTTTGTCGATCTTATTTTTGTTTCTTTCGTATCACCTAAATGACACCCAACTAAACATGTTTGGGTGACATTTCTTTTGATATAGACAAATGTCATCCGTTGTATTTCTTGTTAATTGTGAATTGGGTATTGAATATGATAACGCTCTTATTTGTCTTTGGTTTGTTTTGCGTGAATTTACGTTAGTTGTATTCTAGACTAACTTTTACATATTTGGCTGTCATTAAACTGTAGGGTAGTTTTTAAAGTTAATATGTAGGTTAAGAGTGTTTTGAATATATAATTTTTTTAATAATCTTATCTGGTCGACAATGTATTTAGAATAATTACTATCTCAAAATCCATATTTTATATTGCGCTCGTTTTGTTCGTAATTCAAATCTTTATGCATCGGTATATTTTATTTATTAAAGCAGTTGATGGATGTATTAGATGTTTGACAAAAATGTTTGTTATTTAAAATAGCGTTAAAAACTTATAAGGTAATTTATATAATTCAAACTTTCATAGAATTGTACGTATTTGACCGTTGAGGTTTATTTTAAAATGGGCAAATGGTACAAAAAGACACTAAACTTAGGACCTATTTCCAATTAAGGTACTCAATTTTTTTTCTTACATATAAAGGCGGCCAACTTTTTTTCTAGCCAATTTAGGTTTTTTTCACTTTCCGTTAACACACTAACTCCCATCTCGTTATATCCTCAGGATTAATGTTAATTAAAAATGAAGGGCCCAAAATTAACAATTATCCAAAAAGCAAAATACATAACTGTTAATGCAATTGGTTCATGGTTGCTGGAGCCATCGTTTTTGATCAGCAGCAGTCATTGGGAATAGGTAATACTAAAAACACGTCAAGTGTGTTTGTCAAGTGTACATTGTAACAACCCATAATTTTTCATCATTGTAATTTCCATTATATTATATTAAATACTACTTTTCCCGAGATATTTTTTGTTTTATTCTATTATGTAACATAGTTTACATTTCTAAAGTAAACGAGCTCACGCAACTACCTATGCCAATTCTATCTATAGTTTTATCAAGTAAAACGCCATAATATGTCAAGTCAATATTCTATCATCCTCTATATCATGTACGTTATGTATTTAACGTAGTTTTCTAACATTATTAGCTAAATGAACTTTTTTCCGTTTAACGTTTATATCAAACCCTTATTATATGTATTGTATGGCATACAAAATGGAATATCACAAGCTTTTAAGGCAGGTGTAAATGTGTACATTGGATATATTTTGAAATATTAATTCCCTTTCTAACCTTGGTACAACTCCTTAAAGCTCAAAGTACAATTCGACTATGCATAGAATTCAAATGAGCTCATTTTCCCTCCATTTCTTTAGGAATTTCGTACCACCTTTTAAGAACATGTTACAAGCTTCCAATGCACACTTTTCTCTTAAACCCTAACCTTAACTAGTCCTACACTAACCCTAAAACCTAAACCCTAATCCTAAACCCGAAAACCCTAGCAAACCCGTTATACCCATAAACTAGTTCATAGTTTTCAAAATCTGATCCGTGATAAAACATAGGATCTGGGCAAAATCAGTAGGCTTTGGGTATTAAGCAAAAATACTAGGTTATAGCCCTATGTCTTGTGATCATTTTTCCGGTTGACTCGACCCGATTCAATGTCGGATGAATTAGTTATAGCCGAAATGGCAAAGGTGCGCAGATTCTGCACACCTGTAGTAAACGGCTATTATCTCTAGATTTTTGTATAGTAACCCCTAAATATGTAAAACTAAAAGTTGTAGAGGACTCAAATATCTAACCATGCTCACTGGTTTGAGCTTCATCGGAGTTACGGTTTGTAAATGGCAACCATTTTACCGAGACTAATATTGGCTGTCCAAAAACAGCCATGCCCTTTCATTAAAAATTCGACCCTTGAGCCCCAAGCAAGACCCTTGGCCACCACTCAAGACCCTTGGGCACCACTCCAACATCTTGGCCACCACTCCAAGTAGCTTGGCCACTACTCCACTCCAAAAACTTGGCCATTACTTCTCTTCTACACTATAAATACACGCATACATACATTCATTCATCATTCACCATTCGAACTCAAAACAACTTCAAAATGATGATCTACCAAGCCGTAGAAGAGAAGAAAGGAAGAACTTAGAAAGTAGAAGCTAAGAAATAAGAGAAAAGAGGTCCTTGATTCATCTCCAAAGAGTGTTCGACCCATTTCAAGTCATTCGACCCATTTCCACCATTTTCGACTCATTTTAAGTTCAAGTAAGCTCATAACCCGTTCAATAAACTCTTGCCTTGTTTTATAACTTTCATAAGCTTTGTTAGATCCTACGTAAACTCTTGTTTAATTCCTTGAACCACAAACCCATGCGTTTTGGTTTTCCTATACCAAACGTGCCCATTTTGATCTTTCTAGTTCATAAGCTCTTTTGATAAGCTATAAGCTCGTAAAACTTATTTATTCTAACTTATTTTAGCTTATAGTAATAATTATAACCTGCAAATTACTTTCTATATTGAAAAATATAAAGATTATGAATTTTGGACTAAAATTGTAAATATTTTCATGCACAAGGGTATATATTGTAAATTTCTGAAATTATATAGTTTTGGGTCAAAAATGTCATTTTCTTAAAGTTATAACTACAAGGGGCTGTTATGCCAAATTTTAAAGTCAAAGGTTTAATATATATATACTTTATATATATATAAAGGATTAAACTCAAAAAAGTATAAAAATCAAGGGTATATATTGCCATTTTTGTATTCTTAAAAATATAAAATGTAATATTTTTGTATAAATTATAAAAAAATATATAAATATTATAAGACTTAATTTTATTAAAACCTGACACATTTGTCATTATCATTCATCGATCGAAACGTTATAAACAATTATGTTATAAATATAACCTAATTTATCATCCGCTAGCTTTTGAAGAAACCTAAAATGATAAAATCTTATTATTTAATCTATAACGTATCACGTTACTAGGGAGTTTCATGTGAGGGGTTTCATTTGGGTATACGTTTTGACGAGTTTGCTGGATTTATGATTTAAAGCGTCATGGCTCCTCAAACGTTTACTGCATGACCTCTGAATTATGATAGCCCAAACAGTGATACAATATTTCCATAAATTATTAAATCAAAGTAAGATGTATGTTAAACTTTATAAAGTTTTGAAAACATAAACAATCACATTAAGACTTGACATATTACCCTCATGTTACGTGACGAGGCAATTACTTTCATTTCATATACTTTTGCCATCAATCAGATTTCCTTGTTAAGGTGAGTTCATAGCCTCGCATTTCAATCTTTTGAATGTTTTATAAACCCGCGAGGGGGATACATGCTTAAACCATGAATGCAAGTGTTTTTCCAACTGTATGCTATCTAGATATATTATTGCCTAAGTACCTTCCAATGCCACTATTTCCATATCATGAACCATTAATTACTTGCGAGTAAACGCAAATATTGTGGATAGATCTATTAGGGGTAACGACTCCCGTTGGTATACCCGTTCATGGGGTAGCCAAACGCACTATATTTGACTTAATGGGTAACCTTGGCAAGTTACCTTTCCACAAGGACATTTGTTCCTCAACCAATGTCACTACGGTGATTTCCATGTTAACGTATTGATATCATGAGCTTAGGGTAATAATACTGTTTTCATGATAATTGTATGTGTTGCAATTATTACCACTTATGATAACTTGTATTCGATTATTACTATAATAATTGTAAATGCAATTGTAATTATTACTATTTGTGGGTGTATAACAACGTAACCCACTGTCTATGATGACTTGTATTCAACTATTTATCATAAACCTATGAATTTCACTCAACCTTTGTGTTGACCCTTTTAGCATGTTTATCTCAGGTAATTGAGCAACCTATGACACGGAGTGGCATTGGACTTGAGGACGTCCAAACTTATTATCATTCAAACTTTATGTTTTCATGTAGATTTTGGGACCTTTGTTTTTCTAATTATATTGAATGATAACTAAATTTTCTAAAACGTCTCTTTATGAGTCGTTTTCTATGATTATGTTTGTTGACAGATTGGTATCAGAGCTCATGGTTATAGAGAACAAGGGTAAAACCTAACTATAACTACTTTTTTTTTCATCTAAGAAAGTCCTTAGTGCCATTGCAGTTTCCAGTAATAGTATGTGTAAGAAATTTCCATGGCAGATAATACACTACTATTATATTATATATAAATAACTTATGTTATTTCCACTGGGTTGTTATATAGTCATGTCTTTCCCCCATCTATTATTATCCTATCTGATTCTGATGTTGAGGATACTTTTTCCTCTACACATTCTCCTGACTATATCCCGGCTTCACCAGACTATTTCCCAGCTCACGGAAACACCTCTCCATAATTTTCAGATGATTTAATAATGGATCTTTTCGACTCACTAGCCCTCTTACCTTTTTATGATGACCTTATATATGAAGGTCATGCAGCATTATGATGCTATTTTTTTTTTTTTTTTTTTTTTTTCTGATAATGATTACACAAGTTCTATTGCTCCATCGACTATTTTGCCTCCATCTCCAGTGTTATCACTATCACCAATGTTTGATTTCCCGACATTTCTTTCCTCCTAAGAAGATTTCACCACCTAAAGACGATGAGACACCTATTGAATCACCCATTCCAATATCTTCATCTTCATCAGTAGGATCTTCATCACCATTTAGGTCAACTACACCACCACCAGACTATCCCTTTGATAAGTCTATCTTAGATAACTCATTATGGATCATACCGCAACCACTGGGAAGTGAACCAGTCCCCGAGAAACCTAATGAGTCAGATGCTTGTTAGAGTGTTCATCTCTGGAAGTCTTAGATTCCAAAATTTTCTGTTATATCCTGCAATGTAATATCAAAGAATGATCACAAGTCTTTGTATTATAATTTTCATACCTTAACTTGTGATATGACTATATCATTCTTATTCTGTGTTGTCTTGTATATGTTGATAGATGCCTCCCAAGAGAACATCAACATCTGCAGCACCAGCTATGACTCAGGCTGCCATCCGGCAACTAGTTGCTGATAGTGTTGCTGCTGCTCTGGAAGCACAAGCTGCAACCATGGCAAGTACTGACAATCCAAATAGGAATACTGGACCAAGAGAAACTCCTGTAGCAAGGAAATGCACTTACAAGGAGTTTATGAGTTGCCAACCTTTCTACTTCAATGGTACGGAAGGAGCTGTTGGTCTCATTCGTTGGTTTGAACGAACTGAATCGGTATTTTCTCGTAGCAACTGTACCGAGGACTGCAAAGTGAAATTTGCTACTGGTACTCTCACCGAGGATGCCTTGTCCTGGTGGAATTCCTATGCCAAACCTATTGGAATAGAGCAAGCCGACAAGATAGCCTGGACTGAATTGAAAAGGCTCTTGACCAATAAGTATTGCCCTCGAACTGAAGTCAAGAAAATGGAAGACGAATTTTACAACTTGGTTGTGAAAGGAAATGATCTCAAGACTTATGCTAGAAGATTCCAGGAATTAGCAGTCTTATGTCCAAATATGGTACCAAACACTGAGAAACTTATGGAAGCTTTCATCGGGGGATTACCCAGAAGTATTGAAGGAAATGTTACCGCTTCAAAGCCTCAAACTTTGGAGGAAGCCATTACCATAACCCAGAGGTTAATGGATCAGGTAACAAAGCACGATGCTGAGCAAGGAACCAATGATCACAAACGAAAGTTTGATGATAGAAGAAACAACAACAACACCAACTACCCCAATAATCATGACAACAACAACTACCCCAATAATCGTGACAACAATAACTACCCCAATGATCGCAACAACAACAACTACCAAAATAACCGTAACAACAACAATAACAACCATAACAATGATTACCACCAGCAGCAAAATGGAAGGCATGAAACCTTTAGGACTTATGGAAACCGTGGATATAATGGGACCTTGCACTGTCAGGTGTAAGAATTGTAACAAAGTAGGCCATCAGACCAGAAACTGTAGAAGCTAAGAACTTCTGTTTCCAAATATCACTCTATCACTCAACTAAATCTTGAGACGAGATTTCTGTAAGGTTGGGGGAATGTAACAACCCACAATTTTCATCCCTGTAATTTCCACTTATATTATATTAAATACTACTTTTTCACGGGAAATTTTTTGCTTTATTCTATTATGTAACATAGTTTACATTTATAAAGTAAACGAGCTCACACAACTACCTATGCCAACTATATCTACGTTTATATCAAGTAAACGCCTTAATATGTCAAGTCAATATTCTAATATCCTCTATATCATGTACGTTATCTATTTAACGTAATTTTCATAACATTATTACTAAATGAACTTTATCCGTTAACATTTATACCAAAACCCTAACTACATGTAATGTATACATACAAAACGAATATACAAGCTTATGATGCATATGTAAAAGTATTCCTAAGCATAAATTCAAATATGTTTTCCATCCTAAATCATGGTACAACACCTTAAAGCTTAAAGTACAAGCCGGTTGTGCATGATATTCAAATGACATCATTTCCCTCAAATTCTACAAGGCATTTAGTACCACCTTTCTAGCCTAGAGTACAAGTCTTCTAAGCACAACATTTAAACATATTTTTTTCCTCCAAACACCATTCCACACTCGTCCTAAACCAAAACCCTAACCCGAAAACCCTAGCAAACCCGATACCACTTAAACTAGTTCATAATTATAGATTCAGAATCTGATCCGTGATAAAACATAGGATCTGGGCAAAATCAGTAGGCTTTGGGTATTAAGAAAAACTACTAGGTTGTATCCCTATGTCTTGTGATCATTTTTCCGGTTGACTCGATCCGATTCGATGTCCGATGAATTAGTTATAGCCGAAATGGCAAAGGTGCGCAGATTTTGCACACCTGTAGTAAACGGCTATTATCTCTAGATTTTTGTATAGTAACCCCTAAATATGTAAAACTAAAAGTTGTAGAGGACTCAAATATCTAACCATGCTCACTGGTTTGAGCTTCATCGGAGTTACGGTTTGTAAATAGCAACCATTTTACCGAGACTAATATTGGCTGTCCAAAAATAGCCATGCCCTTTCATTAAAATTTCGATCCTTGAGTAACAAGCAAGACACTTGGCCACTACTCAAGAGTCTTGGGAACCACTCCAACATCTTGGCCACCACTCCAAGTAGCTTGGCCACTACTCCACTCCAAAAACTTGGCCATTACTTCTCTTCTACACTATAAATACATGCATATATACATTCATTCATCATTCACCATTCAAACTCAAAACAACTTCAAAATGATGATCTAACCAAGCCATAGAAGAGAATAAAGGAAGAACTCAGAAAGTAGAAGCCAAGAAATAAGAGAAAATAGGTCCTTGATTCATCTCTAAAGAGTGTTCGACCCAATTCAAGTCATTCAACCCATTTCCACTATTTTCGACTCATTTCAAGTTCAAGTAAGCTCATAACTCGTTCAATAAACTCTTGCCTTGTTTTAGAACTTTCATAAGCTTTGTTAGATCCTATGTAAACTCTTGTTTAATCCCTTGAACCACAAACCCATGCGTTTTGGATTTTCTAAACCAAACGTGCCCATTTTGATCTTTCTAGTTCATAAGCTCTTTTGATCAGCTATAAGCTCGTAAAACTTATTTATTATGACTTATTTTAGCTTATAGTAATAAGCTATAATCTGCAAATTACTTTCTATATTGAAAAATATAAAGATTATGAATTTTGGACTAAAATTGTAAATGTTTTCATGCACAAGGGTATATATTGTAAATTTCTGAAGTTATATAGTTTTGGGTCAAAAAGGTCATTTTCCTAAAGTTATAACTACAAGGGGCTATTTTGCCAAATTTTAAAGTCAAAGGTTTAATATATATACTTTATATATATAAAGGATTATACTCATAAAAGTATAAAAATCAAGGGTATATATTGCCATTTTTGTATTCTTAAAAAAAATGTAATATTTTTATATAAATTATAAAAATATATATAAATATTATAAGACTTGATTTTATTCAAACCTGACACATTTGTCATTATCATTCATCGATCGAAACGTTATAAAACAATTATGTTATAAATATAACCTAATTTATCATCCGCTAGCTTTTGAAGAAACCTAAAATGATAAAATCTTATCATTTAATCTATAACGTATCACGTTACTAGGGAGTTTCATTTGAGGGGTTTCATTTGGGTATACGTTTTGACGAGTTTGCTGGATTTACAATTTAAAGTGTCCTGGCTCCTCAAACGTTTACTGCATGTCCTCTGAATTATGATAGCCCGAACAGTGATACAATATTTCCATAAATTAATAAATCAAAGTAAGATGTATATTAAACTTTATAAAGTTTTGAAAACATAAACAATCACACTAAGACTTGACATATTACTCCCAGGTTACGTGACGAGGCCGTTCCTTTCATTTCATATACTTTTGCCATCAATCAGATTTCCCTGTTAAGGTGAGTTTATAGCCTCACATTTCAATCTTTTGAATGTTTTATAAACCCGAGAGGGGGATACATTGATGTGTTTCAAAAGCTTTAAATTTATAATACTGAAAATACCAGACAATTATATGGAAACACACGAGTAAAGTATAACCCTCGTTTGTAATATAGTATTGTAGGTAAGTCAGGTCGTTCCACAGGAGATTGGTAATTCTAAGATAAAGTCGATAATATTACGAAAAAGGATTATCTTATAGATTGTCACGGTTCTAAAGATAATGGACTAATTCAATTAAAAGGCATGTTTGGTTAATGGAACAAGAAATATAATAGATACACTTAAGTGGTAGAATGATTCACGGATGTAGGTAAAATCTATTTAAGAATGTTTAGTTGCTTAAAAAGATTGTCTATTATTCATAATGAAAAACCCTTTCGGCCTTTATCTTTAATTATGAAAATGCTTTAAGTGTAATCCGTGTTTGATGATAAGTAATATGAGCTTGCTAAACCAAGTTCGTTAGACATGTGGTTTAGCATTAAACCTTTTTGTACTTGGGTTAATGTTCGTTTCCTTAGCCAATCCTCACAAGGCTAAGGTCTAGTTGCCATAGACAAACAACTTGGAAATCAACCATTTAGTCCGGAGTCTTTCGACCTATATCCGGAATGAATGGAGATCAAACGAAGATTAAAGAATCCAAATTCAAGAACATCAAGCTCATATTATTCATATAAAAAATTCATTCAAATAGTCAAGTTTGATCCATTATATCCATATAGTTCCTAACCAAACATGTTAAACTACTCAATAATCATAATAGCAACACATCGAACAAGTAATATAGATCCAAAACTCATATTATAAAAAGATGGAAACATGTTTCTTTACCAAATTTCAAGAACAAAAGATCCAAGCTAACAATTCCTTCTAAGAACAAAGGTACAACTAATGTCTAGCACCTCCAACTTCTGAAATAATGGAACTTGCTTGTTCTTCTACCCGCAAAAAATGAAGATGAAGGTTTTAGCCTTCAAATCTTCTTAGAACTTGCTCCAACTCTTGGAGAGGGATTTAGTGTGTGATATGAACTGATGATTGTTGTTGTAAGTTGTTCTTTTCCAGACGTAAGCACCTGTTGGAATATTCACCCATTCCAATATTCCACTCTTCATCAGTAGGATCTTCATAACTTTAGGTCAACTACCACAACCAGACTATCTTTGATAAGTCTATCTTAGATAAACTATTATGGATCTTAACAGCTATCACTTGAAAGTAAAACCAGTCCCGAGCAAACCTAATGAGTTAGATGCTTGTTAGAGTGTTCATCTCTGGAAGTCTTAGATTCTAAAATTTTCTGTTATATCCTGCAATGTAATATCAAAGAATGATCACAAGTCCTTGTATTATAATTTTCATACCTTAACTTGTGATATGACTATATCGTTTTATGGATTCTTATTATGTGTTGTCTTGTATATGTTGATAGATGCCTCCCAAGAGAACATCAACATCTGCAGCACCAGCTATGACTCAGGCTGCCATCTGGCAACTAGTTGCTGATAGTGTTGCTGCTGCTCTAGAAGCACAAGCTGCAACCATGGCAAGTACTGACAATCCAAATAGGAATACTGGACCAAGAGAAACTCCTGTAGCAAGAAAATGTACTTACAAGGAGTTTATGAGTTGCCAACCTTTCTACTTCAATGGTACGGAAGGAGCTGTTGGTCTCATTCGTTGGTTTGAACGAACTGAATCGGTATTTTCTCGTAGCAACTGTACCGAGGACTGCAAAGTGAAATTTGCTACTGGTACTCTCACCGAGGATGCCTTGTCCTGGTGGAATTCCTATGCCAAACCTATTGGAATAGAGCAAGCCGACAAGATAGCCTGGACTGAATTGAAAAGGCTCTTGACCAATAAGTATTGCCCTCGAACTGAAGTCAAGAAAATGGAAGACGAATTTTACAACTTGGTTGTGAAAGGAAATGATCTCAAGACTTATGCTAGAAGATTCCAGGAATTAGCAGTCTTATGTCCAAATATGGTACCAAACACTGAGAAACTTATGGAAGCTTTCATCGGGGGATTACCCAGAAGTATTGAAGGAAATGTTACCGCTTCAAAGCCTCAAACTTTGGAGGAAGCCATTACCATAACCCAGAGGTTAATGGATCAGGTAACAAAGCACGATGCTGAGCAAGGAACCAATGATCACAAACGAAAGTTTGATGATAGAAGAAACAACAACAACACCAACTACCCCAATAATCATGACAACAACAACTACCCCAATAATCGTGACAACAATAACTACCCCAATGATCGCAACAACAACAACTACCAAAATAACCGTAACAACAACAATAACAACCGTAACAATGATTACCACCAGCAGCAAAATGGAAGGCAGGAAACCTTCAGGACTTATGGAAACCGTGGATATAATGGACCTCATCCCCTGTGTAGGAAGTGTACACTGCATCACACAGGACCTTGCACTGTCAGGTGTCAGAATTGTAACAAAGTAGGCCATCAGACCAGAAACTGTAGAAGCTAAGAACTTCTGTTTCCAAATATCACTCTATCACTCAACTAAATCTCGGGACGAGATTTCTGTAAGGTTGGGGGAATGTAACAACCCACAATTTTCATCACTGTAATTTCCACTTATATTATATTAAATACTACTTTTTCACGGGAAATTTTTTGCTTTATTCCATTATGTAACATAGTTTACATTTCTAAAGTAAACGAGCTCACGCAACTACCTATGCCAATTCTATCTACGTTTATATCAAGTAAACGCCTTAATATGTCAAGTCAATATTCTAATATCCTCTATATCATGTACGTTATCTATTTAACGTAATTTTCATAACATTATTACTAAATGAACTTTATCCGTTAACGTTTATACCAAAACCCTAACTACATGTAATGTATACATACAAAACGAATATACAAGCTTATGATGCATATGTACAAGTATTCCTAAGCATAAATTCAAATATGTTTTCCCTCCAAAATCATGGTACAACACCTTAAAGCTTAAAGTACAAGCCGATTATGCATGATATTCAAATGAGCTCATTTCCCTCTAAATTCTACAAGGCATTTAGTACCACCTTTCTAGCTTAGAGTACAAGTATTCTAAGCACAACATTTAAAAATATTTTTTTCCTTCAAACACCATTCCACACTCGTCCTAAACCAAAACCCTAACCCGAAACCCTAGCAAACCCAATACCACTCAAACTAGTTTATAATTATAGATTCAAAATCTGGTCCGTGATAAAACATAGGATCTGGGCAAAATCAGTAGGCTTTGGGTATTAATCAAAAATACTAGGTTATATCCCTATTTCTTGTGATCATTTTTCCGGTTGACTCGACCCGATTCAATGTCGGATGAATTAGTTATAGCCGAAATGGCAAAGGTGCCAGATTCTGAACACCTGTAGTAAACGGTTATTATCTCTAGATTTTTGTATAGTAACCCATAAATATGTAAAACTAAAAGTTGTATAGGACTTAAATATCTAACCATGCTCACTGGTTTGAGCTTCATCAGAGTTACGGTTTGTAAATGGCAATAATTTTACCAAGACTAATATTGGCTGTCCAAAAACAGCCATGCCCTTTCATTAAAAATTTGACCCTTGAGCCCAAAGCAAGACCCTTGGCCACCACTCAAGACCCTTGGGCACCACTCCAACATCTTGGCCACTACTCCAAGTAGCTTGGCCACTACTCCACTCCAAAAACTTGGCCATTACTTATCTTCTACACTATAAATACACGCATACATACATTCATTTATCATTCACTAATCAAACTCAAAACAACTTCAAAATGATGATCTAACCAAGCCATAGAAGAGAAGAAAGGAAGAACTCAGCAAGTAGAAGCCAATAAATAAGATAAAAAGAGGTCCTTGATTCATCTCCAAAAAGTGTTCGACCCATTTCAAGTCATTCGACCCATTTCCACCATTTTTGACTCATTTCGAGTTCATGTAAGCTCATAACTCGTTCAATAAACTCTTGCCTTGTTTTATAACTTTCATAAGCTTTGTTAGATCCTATATAAACTCTTGTTTAAGCCCTTGAACCACGAACCCATGCGTTTTGGTTTTCCTAAACCAAACGTGCCCATTTTGATCTTTCTAGTTCATAAGCTCTTTTGATAAGCTATAAGATTGTAAAACTTATTTATTCTAACTTATTTTAGCTTATAGTAATAAGCTATAACCTGCAAATTACTTTCTATATTGAAAAATATTAAGATTATGAATTTTGGAGTAAAATTATAAATATTTTCATGCACAAGGGTATATATTGTAAATTTCTGAAATTATATAGTTTTGGGTCAAAAATGTCATTTTCCTAAAGTTATAACTACAAGGGGCTATTTTGCCAAATTTTAAAGTCAAATGTTTAATTTATATATACTTTATATATATAAAGGATTAAACTCATAAAAATATAAAAATCAAGAGTATACATTGCCATTTTTGTATTCTTAAAAATATAAAATGTTATATTTTTGTATAAATTATAAAGATATATATAAATATTATAAGACTTGATTTTATTAAAACCTGACACATTTGTCGTTATTAATCATCTATCGACGCATTATAAAACAATTACATATTTAACGTAACTTATCATCGACTAGCTTTTGAAGAAACTTACAATCTTATCGTATCACGTTACTAGGGAATTTCATGTGATGGGTTTCATTTGAGTATACGTTTTGATGAGTTTGCTAGGTTTACGATTTAAAGTGTCCTAGCTCCTTAAACGTTTACTGCACGACCTCTGAATTATGATAGCTCGAACAGTGATACAATATTTCCATAAATTAATAAATCAAAGTAAGATGTATGTTAAACTTTATAAAGTTTTGAAAACATAAACAATCACACTAAGACTTGACATATTACCCTCAGGTTACGTGAGGAGGCCGTTACTTTCATTTCATATACTTTTTCTATCAATCAGATTTCCCTGTTAAGGTGAGTTTATAACCTCGCATTTTAAATCTTTTAAATACTTTATAAACCCGCGAGGGGGATACATGCTTAAACCATGAATGCAAGTGTTTTTCCAACTGTATGCTATCCAGATATATTATTGCCTAAGTACCTTCCAGTGCCACTATTTCCATATCATGAAACATTAATTACTTGCAAGTAAATGTAAATATTGTGGATAGATCTATTGGGGGTGACGAATCCCGTTGGTATACCCGTTCAGGGGGTAACCAAACGCACTATATTTGACTTAATGGGTAACCTTGGCAAGTTACCCTTTCACAGGGACATTTGTTCCTCAACCAATGTTACTACGGTGATTTCCATGTTAACGTATTGATGTCATGAGCTTAGGGTAATAATACTGTTTTCTATAATAATTGTACTCATTGCAATTATTACTATCTATGGGTGTATAACAACGCAACCCACTGTCTATGATGACTTGTATTCAATTATTTATCATAAACCTATGAATTTCACTCAACCATTGTGTTGACCTTTTTAGCATGTTTATCTCAGGTAATTGAGCAACTTATGGCACGAAGTGGCATGGACTTGAAGATGGCTAAATTGTTATCATTCAGACTTTATGTTTCTATATTTTAGGACCTCTTTTTGTAAAAACTTTGATGAATAAATAAATTATAACAAACATTTCCAAAACGTCTCTTTATGAGTCGTTTTCTATGATTATGTGTGTTGATCCATGAAGTAATACCCCAGATTAGCTTTCCCTGCTATATGTAAAAAATAGGGGTGTTACAGATTGGTATCAGAGCTCATGGTTATAGAGAACAAGGGTAAAACCTAAACTATAACTACTTTTTTTTCATCCAAGAAAGTCCTCCGTGCCATTGCAGTTTCCAGAATAGTATGTGTAAGAAATTTCCATGGCAGATAATATACTATTATATTATATATAAATAACTTATGTTATTTCCACTGGGTTGTTATATAGTCATGTCTTTCCCCTAACCTATTATTATCCTATCTGATTCCGATGTTGATGATACTTTTTCCTCTACACACTCTCCTGACTATATCCCGACTTCACTGGACTCTTTCCCAGCCTCACCGGGAAACACCTCTCCTAACTTTTCAGATGATTTAACTAAGGATCTTTTAGCCTCACTAGCCCTCTCACCTTTTTATGATGACCCATATATGAAGGTCATGCAAGCATATGATGCTACTGATAATGAATTACCACAAGCTCCTATTGCTCCACCGACTATTTTGCCTCCATCTCCAGTGTTATCACTATCACCAATGTTTGATTTCCCGACATTTCTTTCCTCCCGAGAAGATTTCACCACCTAAAGACGCTAAGACACCTATTGAATCACCCATTCCAATATCTCTATCTTCATCAGTAGGATCTTCATCACCGTTTAGGTCAACTACACCACCACCAGACTATCCCTTTGATAAGTCTATCTTAGATAACTCATTATGGATCATACCGCAACCATTGGGAAGTGAACCAGTCCTCGAGAAACCTAATGAGTCAGATGCTTGTTAGAGTGTTCATCTCTGGAAGTCTTAGATTCTAAAATTTTCTGTTATATCCTGCAATGTAATATCAAAGAATGATCACAAGTCTTTGTATTATAATTTTCATACCTTAACTTGTGATATGACTATATCGTTTTATGGATTCTTATTATGTGTTGTCTTGTATATGTTGATAGATGCCTCCCAAGAGAACATCAACATCTGCAGCACCAGCTATGACTCAGGCTGCCATCCGGCAACTAGTTGCTGATAGTATTGTTGCTGCTCTGGAAGCACAAGCTGCAACCATGGCAAGTACTGACAATCCAAATAGGAATACTGGACCAAGAGAAACTCCTGTAGCAAGGAAATGCACTTACAAGGAGTTTATGAGTTGCCAACCTTTCTACTTCAATGGTACGGAAGGAGCTGTTGGTCTCATTCGTTGGTTTGAACGAACTGAATCGGTATTTTCTCGTAGCAACTGTACCGAGGACTGCAAAGTGAAATTTGCTACTGGTACTCTCACCGAGGATGCCTTGTCCTGGTGGAATTCCTATGCCAAACCTATTGGAATAGAGCAAGCCGACAAGATAGCCTGGACTGAATTGAAAAGGCTCTTGACCAATAAGTATTGCCCTCGAACTGAAGTCAAGAAAATGGAAGACGAATTTTACAACTTGGTTGTGAAAGGAAATGATCTCAAGACTTATGCTAGAAGATTCCAGGAATTAGCAGTCTTATGTCCAAATATGGTACCAAACACTGAGAAACTTATGGAAGCTTTCATCGGGGGATTACCCAGAAGTATTGAAGGAAATGTTACCGCTTCAAAGCCTCAAACTTTGGAGGAAGCCATTACCATAACCCAGAGGTTAATGGATCAGGTAACAAAGCACGATGCTGAGCAAGGAACCAATGATCACAAACGAAAGTTTGATGATAGAAGAAACAACAACAACACCAACTACCCCAATAATCATGACAACAACAACTACCCCAATAATCGTGACAACAATAACTACCCCAATGATCGCAACAACAACAACTACCAAAATAACCGTAACAACAACAATAACAACCGTAACAATGATTACCACCAGCAGCAAAATGGAAGGCAGGAAACCTTCAGGACTTATGGAAACCGTGGATATAATGGACCTCATCCCCTGTGTAGGAAGTGTACACTGCATCACACAGGACCTTGCACTGTCAGGTGTAAGAATTGTAACAAAGTAGGCCATCAGACCAGAAACTATAGAAGCTAAGAACTTCTGTTTCCAAATATCACTCTATTACTCAACTAAATCTCGAGACGAGATTTCTTTAAGGTTGGGGGAATGTAACAACCCACAATTTTCATCACTGTAATTTCCACTTATATTATATTAAATACTACTTTTTCAAGGGAAAATTTTTGCTTTATTCATTCCAACTATGTAACATAACTTACATAGCAAACTAAACGAGCCCACACAACCTACCAATGCCAACTATATCTACGTTTATATCAAGTAAACGTCCTAATATGTCAAGTCTATGTTCTAATATCATTTTTACCAAATACGTTATCCGTTTAACGTACCATTTACAACGTTATTTTAAAATAAGCATTATACGTTAACGTTTACTAAAACCATAACTTCATGTAATGTTTACATACAAAATGAGTGTACAAGTGATTCGTCTCCAAATACGTATATAAGGATATAATCAATATATATAACTAAAATACCAATTATCAATAATAGTATAAGGTAAGTATTCCAAGAGGATTTAAGAAGATTACTTTTATCCAAAGTAAAATTCAAAACCTTCCCGAGTCGTATCCCGACGAGGTGTGAATTAAAAATCGAGGTTAAGTTCGTGATCGCGTGATTGAATAATTTAAAAGATTTTGATTAGGTTTTCTAATTCTACTCATAAAAACGCAAGGGAAAACAAGTAAGAGCGCGTAATCAAATAAAAAGACTAACGATTAATCCTAAAACGTAAACGGGAAAGTAAAATCGCGTCTATTTAACCAACTATGACAAATTTGAGCCCTACGAATGCAAATTTAATTTTTAAAAGACCTAAATGATAAATAATTTTAGAAAAAGTATTATTTTTTTTTTGTTTTTATTTTATTTATTATGAATTAAAAACTATTTCAATCTAGAAAATTAATTAAAAATACCAAACTAATTTATAAAAATTTGAAAAAATTATGGAAAATACTTTGAGCTATAACTTATGCAATTAAAATAAAAAGGGAAAATAAGTTGTATCCAATAAGCA
>BQNB010139414.1:0-14546 GCA_026074375.1 Tanacetum coccineum
TACTGCCAATGGTTTCTGACAGGGATGTATTATGTGAGAAAGTTGAAACCACAGGGATGTATTTTGCAGTTTACTCTATGATTAATCTTGGTCATTTCAATATTTAAGGGGATTTATCTTGTTTGTTTTCCGGAGTAGCATATTATTAATCTACAATAAATTTTCCGAGATGTCATCTGTTACTATAGAGATAAAATATCATCTCGTAATGAATGTGATTTACGGAACCGGTGGTTTACTGATATCGACACTTCATAGATAACCGCTTTTGCCTCATTATGTCGAGGATTACGTACGAAAGGTGAGAAAGGAAAACTATAGAGATTATGTTGATTTCCTCATCTCATATACGAGTCGTTAGCTTTGACAAATCCCAACATATAAAAAAATTCTCTCTCCTTCATGACGATTTTCATGGTGATTCCCGCCAAATCCAATCCCAACTGATCTAACAAATTCCTAACCGTTTTCCGCCATTAAAACACTGATCCAAACCTTCTAATTCACTCTAAACGATCTTGCGATCATCATCAACTGGTATATTTCGTAATTCGTTTGATAATTCTAGGGTTACTGTTCCATTGTTGTTGGCGCGAAACTTGAATTTTAAAATTACTCATTCTAAGAGTGGTTTTAGGCTTCAATTTTGGTTTTGTTCTGATTTGTTATGGTTTAATTGATCATTTTGATCAATTAATTAGATTTTTTGTAGTCATTTAAGTTTTACCCCAATTTTGAATAAAAACCCTAATAATGAGATCTCAAAGAGCTATTAAGCCAACTAAGATCTTTGATAATTCTGTTACTGATTCGAATAGGAACAAAAATAAACAGAAAAATGCATCAAAAAAGAAAATTTGTGCTAGTAATGACATAAATGATCTGATGGATATGGTTGATGTTGATGGAGGAAGTGATTCAGGAAGTAATAGTGAGGATAGGGAGAATAAAAATAATAAGAATGATCATGATAGTGGGATTGATGAGAATGTTTTAGGGAATCAAGATCAACAGGCTGATGTGGAGACTGAGAAGGAGAGGGTTAGTGATAAGGTGTGTCTGGATGTTGATAAAAAGAAGATTGTGCCTGAGGAAAAGGGACAAAATTTTGAGAATAGTGATGATACTAGTAATGGAGGTGGCAAATCATAGGCAAATATGGTAACAAAAGATTTGAAGGTTGTTGATAATAAGCTGAACTATATTCCTACTGAAATAACTGAGGAAGGAAGTGAGGTTGTGGTGTTTGATGAAGCTTTGGTGGCCAAAGGAAGTAGACAATGGAGGCTAACTATATGTGGTAATTTTGTTGGATATAAGATGAGTGTTCATGAATTGAGGTATAATATAAGGAGAATGTGAAGTAAGTGGGGTGTTGATGACATTGATATGAAGGCAGATGGTACATGTATGTTCAAATTTAAGGATGAGGTAGGAATGAATAAGGTTCTAGAACTAGGACCTTGGATAGTGAACAATAAACCCCCTGTTTGTGTCAAATAAATTGGGGGTCCCCTACTTTTGGTTTTTTAGAATTGTGGTAATTGTTTGTTTTATTGATTTTTTTTCTTTTATTGTTGAATGTTTTTGTTTGTGAGTTTTTTGTTTTTTTGTTGTGTTTTTTGTTTGTTGTGATTTTTTTTTGATTTTGTTTTTGATTTGATTTTTGTTTGATGTGATTTGAATTTTGAATTTTGTTGTTTGATTTGTTGATTGTTTGATTGTTGGATGATGTTTTTTTTTTTGATGTTTTTTTTTGATTTTTTGTGTTATTGTTGTTTCTGTTTTTGTGTTTGTTGTTTTTTGTGTTTTTTTTTTTATTTGTGATTTGATTTTTGGATTGGTTTTTTTTGAATTTGATTTGTTTTTTTGTTTTTTTGTGTGTTTTTTTTTTTGTTTGAGTTTTTTTTGATTTTTTTTGTGATGTTTTGGTTGATTTTGTTTTGTGATGTTTGTTGAATTTTTGTTTTTTTGTTTCGTTTTGTGGTTTTTTTTTTGGTTTTGATTTGGTTTGTGATTTTTTTTGATTTTCTATTTTTTTGAATTTTTTGTTTGTGTTTTTGTGTGTTTTTTTTTTTTGATATTGTTTTTTTGATATTTTTTTTTTTTTTTTTTTTGAATTTTGATCTTGTTTGCTTTATTTTGATTTTTTTGTTTGCTTTGTGTTTTATTTGTTGATGTGAACAGACTAAAATTCCATTATGGGTCAAGCTTGTGAATGTTCCATTAGAAGCTTCGAGTTCTGAGGGTATAAGTGCATTGGCTAGTAGCCTTGGGAGGCCAATCATTATGGACATCATGACTGCCAAAAGATGTAAATTGGGTGAAGGAAGGTTGGATTTTGCAAGAGTTCTGGTGGAGTTTGATGTGATGAAAGGATTTAAAGAGGAAATTAAGATGTAATACACGGATAAGAACAATGTTAAGAAGGGTTCTAAATATGTCAATGTGGAATATGCTTGGAAGCCTAAAATCTGCTCTCATTGTCATGTGTTTGGACACAACTATGGTAACTGTACTAAAAGAGAAAGAATTGAGAAGAATGAAGAAATAGTTATGGTTTCTAATAGGTAAGAAGATAAGCAAATTAGTGAGATGAAATGAGGAATTTATGCACAGTTTTCTTTAGTTCTCTTTTCCCCTTTCTTTCTTTTATAAATGAAGTTTCTCAAATTGGCATAATCAGCCCCTGACTTTGTTTCCTTAATAAAATAACTTAGGGGTTTGGCATTTTTGACCCCTCAAGTTATTTTTCTTTGCTTTTTTTTTTCTTCGCGGAGTTGACTTGACTTTGATTCGACTTCACACACTTTTCCATCTCGTGTCCGGTTTTTGTCGCTTTTTTTGCTTGGCTTTTTTCGTCTTTTTGTGAGATATCCGTTCCTGCACAACACAATTAGCAAAACAAGCATATATTTGGCGTTTTGAGTTCGTTTTTGGTTATTTTAGCTCGTTTTTAAAGGTAAAAGGTATGTGTAATTAAGCACATACCAATGCTCTTAATGAAATGGAGGATGATATTGAGGAGTTAGAAAAGCTGAAAGGAAGGATGGTTGTTGATACATTTTTGAACAAAAGAATACAACCAAATTTCATTAAAGTTAAAAATTGGACCCAGGATATGGTAAAATACTTTAAGGAGCAATGGGAAATTAATAGAAATAAGGAAGTAGAGGAGGATAATGATAATATTGAGGATGTCCTGGAAAATAATACTGGGATAGCAAAAGAATTAAGTATAGAGGAAATGGAAGGTCTATTCTACATTGATAGTAGTAGGGAAGCTATTTTATCATTTATTATGATAGACCTTAATATAGGAATGTGGAATATTAGGAGTATGAATCAGCTGAAAAAACAAAAAGCTGTTATAAATTTCATTCAGGAGGAAAAATTAAATGGGTGTGGCATTGTTGAAACTTATATAAAGCCATCAAAATTAAGTAAGGTGGCCTCTATTGCTTTTGGAGGCTGGGAATGGGTCTCTAATAGTGTTCATAGCACTAATGGTTGTAGGATTATGATAGGGTGGGATAAAGATAAAGTTGATGTTATGTTAGTCTACATGACAAGGCAAGTGATGCTTGTTGTGATTAAGATTATCAAGCTAAAACAGAAAGTTTTCTGTAGTTTTGTGTATGCCTCTAATTCAGGAATTGAAAGGAGAAGTATGTGGAACGAATTAAGGAGATTTAAAGCTATTACTTCTGGGTGTCCATGGATTTTGATGGGTGACTTTAATGTCACTCTCAAGTTGGAAGAACACTCTACTGGAGGGTCTAAAGTTCAGAGTGATATGCAGGATTTTGGGGTTTATGTTAATGACATTGAAGTTGAAGATGTAAACTACACAGGATTATTTTACACATGGATAAAATCTCCCTCTAGACCTGAAACTAGTATTCTAAAGAAACTTGATAGAGTTATGGTCAATTCTGACTTCATTGATCATTATGGTGATGCCCATGCCAGGTTTCTCCCTTTTCTCACTTCTGATCACAACCCAGTGGTGCTGCATATCCCCAATACTTTGGAAAAGAAGAAAAAGTCTTTCAGATTTTCTAATTTTGTTGCTGATAAGGAGGAGTTTCTTGATGTGGTTAAGAGAGAATGGAAAATTAACTGTGATGGTTATATGATGTATAAGCTAGTTAAAAAAATAAAGGGGATGAAATTTCCTTTAAATAAGCTGGTTTAGTTCATAGAACATGCACAACGATGCTTTAGTCTAGACTAGGCCTACGAAATCCGACCTTATTATACCTTGTTTGCACAAACCTGGAAGTATCGATTTAGTGCTAACACACTCCCATTACTAAATACAATATGTCACCCGTATGCCCTCGCAAGGAAAACACACGCCAGGCTTTCGTTTAGGCCAAAATTTTAGATCATTATTATTGTGATCAGGTCACGGTTACGGGATTGAGGTTCATGATGATGGAAGGGCCAAAACATTTTCCTCACACAATTAGCAATATCGATTCACATAAATATAAATCAACCTGTGTTGTGATTTTCAAAAACAAAGCATGTATCTCCCTCGCGGGGTTTTTCAAAACATTAAAAAGAATAAATGCGAGGATATGAAATACTCACCTTTGCCGTTAGGCAATAATCGGGGGAAATAATCTAATAACCACGTTGGCCTTTCATTGAACATTCTTGTCAGCGGATCGCGAATTAGTTATAGGTTTTTGTTTTTTGGGTTTGGCCTAATTAATGCGCTAACGGTTATGCTCCATTCAATAGTATGTTTAGGGAGGTATATGTTTTTGGGGTTTTTTTTGCTGATGAGATATAGTTATAATTCGACGTACGAACTCAAAAAAATAAAAAAGACTCAATTTAAAAAAAATTACCTAAACATCTGTCCGATAGCGTCGGCTTGGCCAAATAATAAAAATAATTAAAATTTAAACAAAATGGAACAAAACAGTGTGTTAATGTATATCCCATATAAACATTACATATGGAAAACGAGCGATTCAAATTTCTTGACGAGAATTATATAACCAAAGGCAAAATATTCGAAATGAGTTTCAGGACGCTGTGTATTATTTAAAGGTATGCAATTCATTTTCCAAGGATTATTATTTTAATATACATGAAGAAAAGTGAGAGATTTTAATTTAAACAATATTATATCGAAACGCATTACAAACAAGGGGGCAAATTACTTAAAGAATTCATTTAAAGATTTATTTATCAATGGTATAACCTACGTTTTAAGGTTACAAGTTAGACCAATATTTAATGTCTTTTAAAAATTTTTATAAAAAGTTTTTATTTAATATTATTTTGGTCGTGACTTTATTAATATTTAATAAATTATAAGTTAATAGTTTCATTTTTCTTGGGACGATTTTAAGTTTAAAATAGTATATCGTTTGTAAAGGTTATAGTTTCGATTATTCACGGGTTAATTGTTCGGAAATTACTAAAGAACTCATACAGGATTTATTTAATAAATGTGAACGTAACGGTTTAATTAACGAATGTAAACGTAAAGCTTTAATTAATAAAGTATAAACGTAAAGGTTTAATTAATAAATGCAACGTAGGTCTTATCGTTATAATTTAAGCAAATAAGGTTTTTATTTACAAAAATAATATTTTATAAGTTATTTATCCTTTTTCTTAGCGGGTTTTGCTATAATAAATATATATTATATCCTACGATTTTTATTTAGTCCTTTTTATCGGTTTTATATTATAACAGAAATTTTAAGTGAAAAACGCTAAGTATATCAATTTTTAGAAATTTCGGCATGACCTTGCCGTTTATACAACGTTTCCATGTATATAAAAATACCTAATTTCCCACTCTTATCAATCAATACCACAATATATCTCGCGACTTAATAATTTATAACTATCCAAGTTTACCACGATAATAATTCTAAGTAAAACCAAACGCACCCTTATATAGGGGCCGCTGTCCCAAACGCACCCTTAGAGGCTGCCCTAAACCAAACACCCCCGTTGGGGCTGTTAAATGCAAATCCAAACGCCCCTGTTTGGCAGTTTTAAACACAAATCCAAACGCCCCTGCTGGGCTATAAAACGCAGAAACAAACGCACCCTTATGGCAGTTAAACGCATATCCAAACGCCTTTTCCGGGCGTGTTTTTCGGTCGATTAACAAAAAACAAAAACAACACCAAATCAAGCAAAATAAAATAACTTAAACAAACAAAAGTATTCTAAATTAATTATTAATTTTTCTTTTACAAAAGATGTAACCATCCAACTCGAAAAGGAGGGGTGAAGTAATGGTGGTGGTGAGAGAGGCGGCTGAGCCGCGGCCGCAGTGGAGGCCGGAGTGGCGTCGACTGCTAACACAGCCATGGCGGTTGCATGGTGATGATAATGGTGTTGGTTGTGGTGGATCGAGATGGTGATGTCGTGGATATGGAGATGGTGGCGGTGAGGTGATGTGGTGGTGTTGCATGGCGTGGAAATGGTGGAGGGTGTGTGGTGGTCACCGGCTGGAGATGGTGTCGAGTGGCAGCGAGGGTGTCCGGCGGTGAGGGTTGACCAAAAATAGTAGTGACCTGGTCACGATGGTTTGGTGATGGAGATGAGCCGCGAAGTGGTGGAGGATGGCAGTGAGGGTGGCGGTGCGATGAAGGTGTTGGTGGTGTGATGAGGTGGATCGGGATGATGGAGATGGCGTGGTGGCAGCGACGTCCTCGCCGGAAAAAGGTCGCCGGAAAAAGGTCGCCGGAAAAAGGTCGCCGGAAAAACAGCCGGCGGCGGCGCCGGAAATGGTGAGGAGGGAGGAGGGAGGATTTTAGATTATGTGTGTGTTTATGATTTGTTATAAATGAAAATTTTTTGTTAGAATTTATATATATATAAAAGTTTTAAATGTAAATGTAAAATGTATTATAGTCTAGGGTATATTTTATAAATTTCTCCCAGGGACTAAAGTTGTAATCTTTTGGGGTATTTTTGTAAAATATTGGTTCGGGGCTCGTTTGGGCGAGTTAACGAATGATTTAAAAGACGAAACTTGCGCCATTGTTTTTCAAATTATTTTTCCTATAAAAATGAGTATTTACACGACTATATTTCATAAATATTTTGTAACGTTTATTAAAGTTGTATATTATTTATGGAGTAATAGTTTTAGACTTTGTCCGAAAAATAAATCTTAATTTAAATGTTCGCGTTTTCAACCAACGCTTTTAAATAAAATGTAAGATAATTTATTAATATTTTTATTAAATACATTTTGATAATTAAATTAAAATTTCATTAGTCTGTGGTCGGTACGCGTTGTATGTCTCTTTCGAGCCAATAAGTTTGAAAAAAAAAAATTTGAGAATTATGTATTATTAATTATTGATTTATTATTAAAATAAATTTTGGAAAATTATCGGTTACGCGGAAATTTTTTTTTTTGACGATTAAAAAGGTCAAACGGTCAAAAGTCACGTCAAACTCGAAAAGTAAAAGGGTAACATAGTTATTTAAGGTTCCGAAAATTAACGGTTGTCACATTCTCCCCTCCTTTAGGAAGCGACGTCCCGGCTTACTCACTTTGATGTCGTCCCAAATTCACTTACAAATGGTGAAAGAACGACATTCCTCGTAGGATTAACATGCTCTCACATCATGGCCACAGACTTCGGACGCATTTGGAAAAATTTTCAAAGCGACAATCAATTCAAAAATCATCGGTGATCACCCGATCAAATCAAAACACATATCGATCAACGGGTCTCGCTAAAAGAGACCGCATCAATATAACAATCGTCTAGAGTGAACATAACTCCGTCGAAGGCGTTACGACATTATTCATAACAAGGCGCTTATCATTAAGCGTATAGAATCACATAATCGCGTGCTCACTAGCCGACAAGCCATGCAAATTGAAAGAAAGCACACTTATGCGGAAATCACTTAGAGTATACATAACTCTATCGAAAGCACTACGGCATAATGAAACAACCACACTGGTTAGCTTTTCATAAGCACATACAATCACATAACGACATGCTTGCCTAAATAGCCATCCATGCCAATCAATCAGTCGTGCACGTTAACTCATGCTTGCTAAATAGCCAAGCCATGATTAACAACGATCTTCGACTTAATTTCGGCTAAATCTAGCCCAAGAAAAATTATTAAAGTTATAGGATGTTCACGGGCCTGAAAGCCATGGATGCATATCCAAAAGATTTTTATCATCCGTTCGGGTGTCACAGTGGATCCATACCCAATCATTGTAGAGTTCTCACACGCGGATCCATACCCTATCATTGTAGAGTGCTCACACGCGGATCTATACCCTATCAAATGGTCAAGTTTGCTTATATTATCAAACCCTGAGCATTCTTCACGGTGGCTCAGGCACGATCGTCACCGGCCCGGGTTCCACCGTGGAATAAATCGAGCTGTACACCCAATCGCGGATCCGCTCCTACCCGACTCCCGTTCGTGTCTTTCAACGAGCGTCGAGGAACCTCTTGTCCGTGTCTTTCAAGGGGGGGTAAAAATCAGGGTACGCGTTTACACGATCGGGCCATCATGTCATTAATGCGCATCCGAGCTCGCACAACGTAACGAGCACTCCGACTAAATCACATATCACATAAACGCTAACAAGCAAAAATTGTTTGCACATAAATTTTCAATTTAGGGCTATCCACGTTGACATCGACGAGCAAGCGGATCAAGTCAAGCACAAGGATTCCTCAACTGAAAAGTGCTTAAGGTCAAAAGATGAAGCTCCAGATTTCATAATCAAGTTTCTCAAGATGATCCAAGTGCGGCTTAAAGTACCTGTCCGACGAATCAGAACAGATAATGGAACTGAATTTGTTAATCAAACTTTGCGTGAATACTATGAGAAGGTTGGCATCTCTCATGAAACATTTATTGCTCGCTCTCCATAGCAAAATGGTATCGTTGAAAGACGTAAGCTAATTAAAGCTGCCCGCACAATGTTAATTTATGCAAAAGCTCCGTTATTCTTATGGGCAGAAGCAGTTGCTACCGCATGTTACACCCAAAATCGTTCCATCATACGTCTTTGTCACGGCAAAACACCATATGAGCTTTTACATGACAAACTTCCTGACTTATCATTTTTCCATGTATTTGGTGCACTCTGCTATCCGACAAATGATAGTGAGAACTTGGGTAAGTTACAACCGAAAGATGATATTGGTATTTTCATTGGCTATGCACCCACAAAGAAAGCATTTTGAATTTACAACCGATGTACCAGACGAATCATTGAAACAATTCATGTAGATTTTGATGAGCTAACTGCGATGGCTTCTGAACACAGCAGTTCAGGACCCGCACTTCATGAAATGACTCCTGCAACAATCATTTCAGGACTCGTGCCAAACCTTCCTCCTTCAAAACCGTTTGTACCACCTTCAAGAACTGATTGGGATATTTTGTTTCAACCGCTATTTGATGAATTACTCACTCCTCCATCAAGTGTTGATTGCCCAGCCCCTGAAGTCATTGCTCTAATTACTAAAGCAGTAGCTCCAGAACCCTCTGCATCAACCGATTCACCTTCCTCAACAACTGTTGACCAAGATGCACCTTCACCTAGTAAATAAAAAACAACACCCGAAACTCAATCTCCTATCATTCCTGACGATGTTGAAAAAGACAATCATGACTTAGATGTTGCACACATGAATAACGATCCATTGTTTGGTATTCCAATTCCAAAAAATGATTCTGAAGCATCTTCTCCTTCAGATATTATTCCCACTGTTGTGCATACTGCTGCTCCTAACTCAGAATACGTTACCAAATGGACCAAGGATCATCCTTTAGAAAACATCAATCGTGAACTAAAAAGACTTGTTCCATAAAAACTCAACATCCATGAACATCATTATTTTGTTTACTACGATGCCTTTCTCACATCAGTTGAACCAAAGAACTATAAAGACGCATTAACTCAAGCATGTTGGATTGAAGCAATGCAAAAGGAGCTACATTAATTTGAACGTCTTGAAGTTTGGGAACTTGTTCCACGTCTAGATAAAGTGATGGGCATTACTTTAAAATGGATTTATAAGGTCAAACTTGATGAAATGGGATGAGTTCTTAAGAACAAGGCTCGTTTGGTTGCTCATGGTTACTGTCAAGAAGATGGAATTGATTTTGAGGAATCCTTTGCTCAAGTGGCTAGACTCGATGCTATTCAAATTTTTCTCGCATATGCTGCTCACATGAATATGACCGTCTACCAAATTGATGTTAAGACGACATTCTTGAACGGAATTTTGCGAAAAGAAGTATATGTCAGTCAACCAGTGGGTTTGTGGATCAAGACAATCCGAATCATGTATATAAGCTTAAGAAGGCTCTATATGGGTTGAAACAAGCTCCACACCGCGTGGTTACAATCAAATGTTGAAGTTTTCTTCTACTCTCTCAAGAATATCACTAAAGAATGTGGAATCCCACAATTATTGTCATTAGAAGACAAAGCAAAGATATTCTCCAGTACAAATCTATTGTGAAGAAAAATCTTTGCGTCTACTACACTTGAATTAGTAAACCAATCTTCCAAAATAATGGTGTTCAAAGATGAAGATGTTGAATGATAGTTAAAATATCAATTTTTCTAGGACTACAGATTTCACAAAGTCCCAGGAAAAAGGCATCTTTTTAAACCAGTTCTAATATGCTCTAAGAATCATAAAGAAATATAAGGTATGGGATTCTAGCGACCCCGTGAAATACTACTACCCCATGGGGAGAAATCCTAACTGGATGAAGATCCACAAGGGAAAGCCGTAGACCTACATACTATCATGGAATGATTAGGCACCCTTATGTATCTTAGAGCCAGTAGACCAGACCTAACATTTGCTATATGCATGTGTGCCCGGTATCAGGCAAAGCCTACCGAAAAGCCACCTCCATCAGTAAAAAGATCTTTACATACCTAACGAGGAACCGTAAATCGGACTCTGTAAATCAAGGATTCTTCTATTGCTCTAACAGCTTATGCAGATGCTGATCACGCGGGTTGCCAAGATACTAAACAAAGTACTTCTGGATGTATGCAATTATTGGGAGACAGACTTGTTAGCTGGTTATCAAAAGGCAGAAAAGCATTGCGATATCTAGTACAAAAGCTGAATATATTGCCATGTCTGGCTGTTGTACTCAAATCTTTAGATAGAAATAACAACTTACCGGACAATGGCCTTAGATTCAATAAAATTCAATTTACTGTGATCATAAAAGCGAAATTGCCTTATGGCTGCAACAACGTTTAACATTCTCAGTCAAAGCAGATTGACATCATATTCACTTCATCAAGTGAGCAAGTGTGAGAATGGAGTAATTAGAGTTATACATTGTCCAACACGGGAGTATCAGCTAGCGGACATCTTCACTGAAGCCCTATACAGAGAAAGAATTGAATTTCTTATCAACAAAATGGGAAAGCGAAGTTTTACGCCTGAGACACTAAAACAGTTGGTAGATGAAACTAAAGAATAGTGGTAGTACCTATTCTGATATCTTGTGTATCATATGTATATATTCAAAATCAAAAAACCAAAAAGATTTTTTCATTTTTTCAGAAAACTTTTATAAATCAAATACCAAAATATATAAATCTTTAAAAACCAAGTAAAAAATTAAAAAATGAGAAAAAAAATAAAAGAAGGTAATAATGCATTCGTTCTGAAAATCGATAACATTTTACGGTCTTAGAAATGTCCATTTTGTCACACCCTCAAATTTACACGCAGCAGTATACTCATTGGGGGTGCTACTTCATAATATAAGCTCACGAGTCACGGTAAACGACATTCAATTTTTATTAAAAAGATCAGAGTTACAAGGTCCTAATAAACTTTATGAAAACTTGTTTCTAAATAAGCCAATATGTTTAAGTTTCTTTAAAAGAAAACATTTTATCATATGTGCAAAGTTCACCAAGTCCACGTCCTTTGATATTCGCATTCCATCCCATCTAAGCTAGCAAGAATATACCTGAGATAAACATGCTAAAACATCAACGAAAACGTTGAGTGAATTCATAGAGTTTATAAACAATCACTTTGAACACAAGCATAGCAAAAAATTTAGTTCATAGAACAATCACAACAATGCTAGAACCACGAACCGAACTTTAACCATGTGCCCAACCTAGAGTGATAGTGCTACACACTCCCAATACTAGATACAATATGTCCCCGTATGCCCTCGCATGGAACACACGCCAGACAGGTCGTTAGGCCAAAATAGATCTATTATTATTGCATCAGCGTTCACCGGTTAGCGGTGATTGATGGTTCATGAAGGAAGGGCCACAACAATACACTCATAGCAACGTTCACATAATAAAATCACCTCTGTTTGATTTTCTAAAACAAGCATGTATCTCCCTCGCGGGGTTGTCAAAACATAAAAAGATTTAAATGCGAGGCTATGAACTCACCTTGCTCGTAAGCAATAATCGAATAATCTAATAACCACGTGGCGTCAACGAATATCTTGTCACGATCGCGAAGTTGCAATTAATCCTAGCGGTAATACTCCATTCATTTAGGGAGGTATAAGTTTTGGGGTTTTCCGATGGATAGTTACATCGACACGACTCAAAAATAAAAAGACTCAATTTAAAATTATAACATTTCGGTCGTTGACCAAACAACATAAACAAAATGATAAAACAAGTATGTAATGTATATCCCATATATACATTATATATGAAAACGGACGCGTATAATTCAGGTCGAGAATTATATAACCAAAGGCAATTATTCGAAAGTGTATTATTTAAGGTATGTAATTCTTTACAAGCATTATAAATAAGGATTATGTGATATTAAAATATTATCCGACCCGCGTTCGGAGGTTACCATTTCATTAATGAAAGATTTATTTAATAACGTAAACATACGTTTTAAGGTCACAATTTAGACAAATAATGTCTTTTAGTTGTGATTCATAAAATAATATATTATAAGTCGATGTTTCATTTTCTTGATGATTTTAGTAAAAATAGTTTTGTCGTTTATAAAAGTATAGTTTTCTACTATTCACCGGGTTATTATATATTTATAATTTGATAAATATATAAAGACTATATAACTTTGCCCTTTTATCGGATTTTTAAGATAATCGAAATCTAAGAGAAAAATTACTAAGTATATAGATTTTTAGAAATTTCGGCATGACCTTGCCGTTTATACAACGTTCCCATGTATATAAAATACATTATTTTCCCACTTTTACCAATCAATATCGCAAATACTTACGCGTTTCATAATTAATTAATTAGTCAAATTTACATACACATCAAATATAAGTAAAACCAAACGCACCCTTATTTAGGACCGCTGTCCCAAACGCACCCTTAGGGGCTGCTGGACAGCAAAACAAACGCCCCCTTAAGGGCTGTCCTAAACCAAACACCCCCGTTGGGGCTGATAAATGCAAATCCAAACGCCCCTGTTTGGCAGTTTTAAACACAAATCCAAACGCTCCCATTGGAGCTGCTGTACCAAACGCACCCTTACGGGTCACTGGGCAGCGAACCAAACACACCCTTAAGGGTGTTAAACCCAGATCCAAACACCCCCTTTGGGGTCGAAAACGCAGAAACAAACACCCCTGCTGCGGGCGTGTTTTTATGCAGAAATAAACACCCCTTTTGGGTGACGAAATGCAAAACCAAACGCCCCTTTTTGGGCCAAAAAGGCATCAAACAAACACCCCTTTAGGGCTGTTCATAAGCAGAAACAAACACCCCTTTATGGACGTGTTTTTCAGTCGATTTACCAAAAAAAAAGTGGAGCAAAACAAGGCAACCACGAGCCCGACGCCATGCAGTGGGCGTGGCTGTGGTGGCGGCGGTCCAAACCGAACACCACTTGTGGTGTTTTCGGTGACGAAATAAACACCCATATATCCATGAAAAACTTATCCGAATCAAAAGCACTAAAACAAGAAAAGAAACAAGTTTAAACAAACAAACCCACTTTAGATTTATTAATAACTTTTATACAAGAAAGTAACCATCCAAAACGGAAAAGAGGTCGAGTGGTGGTGGTTTCGAAGTGGCGGTTGTGTCGGCTGTGCCGTGGTCACGATGGCAGTAGGTGTGGATGTGAGGCGTGATGGTGAATCTGTGGTGATGATGGTGATGTTGGTGTGATGATGGCGTCGGCTGTTAAGCCGTGTCCAAGGTGGTGGCGTCGGTTGCATGGAGTTGGTGCATGTCAATAGATCGGTGGTGTTGATGTGGCGGTGACAGAAGCACGGCGACCTTGCCAGAAAATTTTCTGGTGGCCGGAAAAGATGAGGCGCCGGAAAATTTTTAATAGGGAGGGTGTGTGTATGTTTAGGTTATGTTATGAATGAGAAAAAAAAGGTATTTTTGTTTATATATTGAAATATTTAAAACAAAGTGACAAGTTCTTAGAAGTCTAGGGTAGGTTTTATAAATGTTTCCCCCAGGGACTAAAGTTGTAATATTTGGGAAGTTTTTGTAAAATATTGGTCCGGGGCTCATTTGGGTGAGTTAACGAATGATT
>BQNB010139415.1:0-17561 GCA_026074375.1 Tanacetum coccineum
AGAAATCTTATGATGACTTATCTAAAGAACACGGGTGATTACAAACACAGTGAGCTGAAAGGAAAGACTTATGAAGAAATTCATGAATTGTATGAAAGACAGCAAAAGAGGATTCAAGATTTTATCCCAATGGATTCAGAAAAAGAAGTGATTAAAGATAGTGGAAAGAAGGATGATAGCAGTAGCAAGCCAGCTGGAGGCAGTAGACTGAAAACACTTGCAAGAAAAAGGACAGGTAAAAAGAAAAGTAAAGAAAGTGCAAAAAGGCAAAAGCTAGAGGATACTGTAGAGGAACAAGAATCTATAAAGAGTGATGAAGAAGCAGCAGCAGACTATAAGCAAGAAAAGGAAGAATTGAGAATGTGGTTAACAATTGTTCCAGATGAAGAAGAGACTGTGGATCCAATAATTTTATCTGCTAAGTACCCTGTAGTTGATTGGGAATCTCAAAACTTAGGGAATGTTGATATGGAAGATCTACATGTTTATAAGATAATCAAAGCAGATGGGAATACTAGTTATCACAAATCATTATCAAGTATGCTCAGAAAGTTTGATAGATAAGATTTGGTGGATTTGCATAGATTAGTGATGAAAAGATTTGAAGACAATACTCCAAAAGGTTACAATTTGCTGCTTTGGGGAGATCTGAAAGTTATGTTTGAACCAAATGCAAAGGATGCAATTTGGAGTAATCAACAGGATTGGACTCTGATTATGTAGAAGTTGTATGAAAATTGTAGAGTTCACTCATTGCTTATGGATGGTACTCTGACCTGCTTCAACATGCTAGTAGAGAAAAGGTATCCTCTCATCAAGGAAATGCTGCAAAAGATGTTGAACTGGAAGCTAGAAGCTGAAGCTGAGAGCACAATGGCATTTGAGCTTCTCAAGTTTATCAAGTCACAACTGGAAGAATGAAGAAGTGTTTGAATACATCCTCCTGGTGTTTATGGAGCTTACAGTGAAGAAACTTAACGATTGACAAGTAAATATCAAGTTTAGGGGAGGATTGTTGGGAATTTTGGACTTCTACAATTTAGTGCTGCTGGTTCAACTTAATACTGCTAGCTTTGGAAGTTAGTACTGCTGGTTCAAGATGGTGCTATTATTGAAGAACTTAGAAAATAGTCTAAGTCATTAGTGCTGCTAGTTATAATAGTTAGTACTGTCAGTACATTGTTAGTACTGCCAGTATAGTTAGTACTATTAGTTAATAGTTTGTACTGTTAGTCTTATATAGTTAGTACTGCTATTATGATATGCATGAGATAAATTAAGAATAGATATGCATTATCATTATACGCGTTTTGTAAGCCCATTAGGGTTTCCTTAGTGTATAAAAGGAACCCTACGGCATAGTTAGAAAATATATAGAAAAGTAATAGCTATTTGGCAAAACATATAGTTGTTTTGTGAATCATTCAGTATATTGTGAGTTAAGAGAAAGTTCTTGTGTTACTGTTACATTGTTTTATTGTTCTTCTGGTGTATAAAGGTTAGATTCCGCATAATCTTTATATATACTACAAGGTTTCTATCATAGTTGTTTTAGATTTATCTAAGATAACTAAAACTTTAACAAGCTAATCAAAGATCTGTTATAAAAGGGATCAACAGTAACTTTAGGGATTATATAATCCTTTGATCTATTGTATGAGCATCAGGGAAAATATTCACTCATTCAATATTCACTCTTCTCCAATATCTATTTTAACACCAATAACATACTTCTTCAACCTATCGAGGATAGAAGATATTGATGACGTAAAGTATGGACCGGCCCAGACTAACTCATACTAATGGACTTAGTAGCTGATAATGGGCCCGCGGCCCATGCATCGCGGTCACGGCCCCTTGGACTTACGAGTTACGACTTGCGGCACAGTGACCGTGAACACAACATTCCTACAAAGTTATCTTGAGAAAAGGATAATCTAATTAATTGAGATGATATCCTTTAGTTATTTAAACCAGTTAGGATAATTCCAAATCCTGATAATTCCGGCCGCATCTTGGGACGAAAGTTACAGAAACCCTAAGGGGTATTCAGCCTATAAAAGGAGCATAATTATGATCAATACAGGTATCTCATAAACCCTAAATACATCCTATTAATTCTCTAAAATCATATACTTACTCTCACGCCAGAGTCCAATCGTGGGATTCGCTCCTACGATAAGATTAACAGTGTTTGTTTCCTTGTGCAAGGTCCTTCAACGAATTCACTTGGTACAAGAATAAGGTACACTACATCTGAATAGCCACCTAATCAGACCAAACTAGACCCAACCTAACTTTTGTATCAACAAGTTGGCGCCATCCGTGGGACCCAACACTAGGAATTACTCTTGTCGGAATGAGCATGATGGCTAATGCAACTCCCATTGTGACTACCATCACAAAAACTACAAACAAAGAAAAAGCGTCGGATGCCGCACCAAGGGTGAACATCCAGGACTTTTGCGAAGAACACTACGAAGACATCCTGCCAATCATCATGGAGAAGGCAAGGCGTGACAAGCGAAAAGAAGTCCAAAACCAGGCTAAATTTTGGAGAGAACTCCAAGAAGACCCGAAGAGAAAGGGAGAGCTCCTTAAACTCGAGGGCGGAAAATTCGCCAGCGGGATCCCACCCTAAGAGACCCAGGACTCGAGGTCGCGAAAGTCGCGACGACATGAACGTGTTTAGCCGCCTGAGCCATCGAAGGAAGAGCGTCTATGAGCGACTTAGTGATACCTACTCGCCTATAACAACCCGTAATTTTCATAAATGTAAATATCCATCTATTAAGTTAGATGATGTACAATCTACCAATTATATATGAACTCACCTTTTTCAGGGAAATTTTTCGCTTTATTAAATTACTTACTTTGCCAATATCTCGATGTACAACATTTCTTGCATAACTAAAGTTAACGGGCTCAGGCAACCTACATATGGCAATCCTATCTTCATATATTTCAAGCAATCACCATAATATATCAAGTTAATATCGTAATATCATTTTTACAATGTACATTATTCCTATAATGTACCATTCGCAACGTTATATCAAAACGGGCTTTAAACCGTTATCGTATGCCTTTAAACCCTAATTCCATGAAGGGTTAACATCTAAAGTGAATGCACAAGCTACTAAAGTATATGTACAAGTAATATAACATCTCATTTGAAATATAAAATCTCTTCAAATGAAAGTACAAGTCCTTAAAAACTCAATATACAAGTCATTAAGTATGATATCCAAAATAGCCGTTTTACCTCCATTTTCATTCTAATCTCTTCACCACCACTTGTGTACAAGCTACTACACTCAATATACAATGTGTAAACCCTAATTATTCTATTCATAAACTTTCATACATCTTTTTACACTCAAAATATTTCCAAAAATATTTTTAGTGTGAGAGGGTGCAATATATTTTCTCTTATGAGTTGACAGGTCATCAAGTTGTTGGTCCAAAAATACTTGTACAAACCTTGGATTCATTAAAAATTCGCCAGACAAATTATCCAAGTTTCTAATCATACTATCAAAAATTAATTTTGAAAAATTAAATTTCTGGTTTGTAGCTAAGCAGATAATAGTAGAAGCCATAGTACTACTAAACTCATTCCAAGCAGTAGTCTATGGACTTAGACACTGTAAAATAGTATGAATTAGAAATTTCCATTGTGGGGTAAAGAATGGTTTATAAAAATTTAGTTTTTGTGAAAGTTTCTCATACCCCATCAATGCAAGCTGTTCAAAAATGGTAGAATTTAGGAAACTATCAACACCTTCCTCATCTACTAGTCGAAGATCTCTTCTAACAGATGATTCAATGATAATTATCTTCTTGCCATCTACTAGGGCATGTATTTGTGCTTCCCCATTGATAGTTTTGACCATGGCAGTAGACTAGAACTATTCAACACAAGAAATATATATAGTGGGATTAACGGTTAGTGCATACCTTATAGTGTATGCATTAAAAAAATCCACTATTTGTTCAAACCTATCAATCTCTGTGGGTTTAGACAAGAATGCGACAATATTATGAGTATCTACAAACTTTAGAGTCGCCATGTATGTTGGGTTCTGAGAATGGATGATAAAATTGAGTTAGGGTTTGTAATTAGAGAGTATATGGAAGAATGAAATTGATTAAATGATTGATTGAAATATTTATGGAAAATATATTGATTGAAACCCTTAATCGAAGTATTTATAGAAAATACCCTCAACAGCATTAATATTCATCCAGCAGTAGTAACCCAGCAGTAGTAAGTTATGCCTAGCAGTATTAACTTTGAGTCACCGGTATTAACTCCAATTCCATTCCAAACAGCTTTTCCATCATTCTAAGCTATAAGCTCAAGACCAGGTTCTCTAAGCTTATATTCTGTATTCATACCTTTATAATGTTCATATGATCATGCTAAAATCATAATATAAAGCTTTGAACTCAAAAACCTATGTGTTATACCTTTTTGATCCAAAACCGTACACCCGAAACCCTAATTTCATGTTTTTGCTTAATCTATAAGCTAAGCTTGTAAACTATTGTTATAATCTATCCCAATAAGCTTAACTAACATTAAAATAAGTGCTTTGATAAGTCATGAAAGAATTTGAGCTTAAAACCCGCGCGTTTTCATTTTAAAACCCTAATATGACCCGTTTTGCTTCCTAGCTTAACGAATCGTTAATTTAAACTTGCGTTGTGTTAAATCTTCATATTTTAGTTTATTATAACTTATAAATGTCTATTGAAATGTTAAAATAAGCTTGCATGGCAATTTGGACATGTTTTGTAAAAATTATCCATGCAAGGGGTATATATCGTAACTTTCAGAAACTTATAACTAAAAGGACTAAAAGTGTCATTTTATCAAAGTTATAACTACAAGGGTCTATTATGTCACTTTTTAAAGTACAAGGTTTACTTGGTATATCTTTTAAACTTGAGGGACCAAAGTCGTAAAAGTGCAAACTCCAAGGGTATATTCTGCCACTTTTCAAACTCAAGGGTCTAAAATGTAACATTTTGAAAAAGTATAAAAACACATTCAAAACATTACAAGACATAACTTTAATTAACGCTTGACGTGCTTAACATTTCCAGATATTGAATAAAATGCTTAAAACTGCTTATGTTATAACTATTATATCATTCATCATCGATGTGCTTTCAAAAATCATGTCCCGGATTCATATCATACCACAATACTAGGGAGCTTCATATTAAGGAGTTTCATCTTGGTATTACGTTCTGACTGAGTTGTTGGGTTTACGATTTAAAGTGCCCTAGCTCCTCAAACGTTTACTGAATGACTTCTGAATTATGATGGCCCGAACGGTGTTATGATAATTTTAATATCAAAACCGACATCGATGTAAAATCTTACATATTCAATCAAACTAAGACTTGACATATATTACCCCAGGTTGCCCGTGACGAAGCCGTTACTATTCATTTCATATACATTGCTATCAATTTCCCTATAACTGTTCAGGTGAGTTCATAGCCTCGCATTTCAATCTTTTTATAAACCCGCGAGGGGGATACATGCTATAAACATGAATGCAATTATTTTTGTATGCTATTTCAATTTACTATTGCCTAAGTAACTGCTTTGCCTTTAAGTCCCCATAATCATGAACCGTTAATTACTCTCCGTAGTAAGCGCGAATGTTGTGAATAGATCTATTTGGGCTGGACTCCCCGTTGGTGTATCCAATTACGATAACCAATTGCACATCATTAGAAATCACGCGGGTATTTTGGCAAAGGTACCCGCAGGGGCTATAACGTATCACCATACCCTAAGGCTTCGGATTCATGAGCTAATGGAAATAATAAATATGTTTTCAATACCGGGTGTATATCAACGTAACCCGAATATCGCATTTGCATTCAAATTATATTACTTAAACCTATGGATTTCACTCAACCTTTGTGTTGACTTTTTAGCATGTTTTATCTCAGGTAACTAATGGCACGGAGTGGCGAGGACATGAAGATGGAAAAACCGTTATCATTCAAACTTTATAGTAAAGATTTTGGGAACCTCTCGTTTGTAAAAACTCTGAAGAAATAATGAATGATAACTTATTTTCATAAACGACTCTTTTTGATTCGTTTTCTATGATTATGACTGTTGTACCTTGAAGTAATACCCCAGATTAGCTTCCGTTGCTATATGTAAAAATGGGGGTGTTACACACTTATTAAGTCTAGAGCTAAATGAGATCAAATCATAAATCTCACATAGGACACAAAAGTACATTTGTATTAAACATTAAAGATACAAAAAGTACTAGAGTCGCTTATATGTCTATGTGACAGTGCATGTCTTAGTGACATTGCCCGAACATTCAAGAGTTATACTTAAATTAAGTATTTCACAATGATTGAATGGAAATCCTACCAGTGCTAACATCAAGCCAACACTGAACGTAGGTCACTAATTTGAAAATGATTGTTTAATGATTCAATTAGTGTTAACTAGTAATCTAAGTGATCTAGTAGTTATCGTGTTCTTTCGAAATTTGTTTTCAAAAAACACAAACAATATTTTCTTGATTTATTCAAGTGAAGTGTTGGATTACCAAGGTTACTTATGATGTTACAATATTGATAAGGAGAGATTGTTGGAATTGAAGTTAGCAGTTGACTCTCATGCTTAGATCGCACTTCACACATGACTTCACTATCGAATATTCAGGTGTAACAAAATTATGATTATGTTTGATGGTCATCAAATATAATCAGGGGGAAGAGAAGTGTTTTAGCTGAATATTTCGATAGAGCGCAACAATTAGGGGGAAGAAATGTGTACATCCGGGTCTTAATTAACTTTGGTGTATACAACATAGTGCAACAACTTGGGGGAAGAAATGTGTACATCCGGGACTTAATTGACTTTGGTGTATACAACATCTGGGACTTAATTGACTTGGAGGTTATAGTTTCATATCTTCTATGAGTTGTTTGTGTGAAGTATGTACATACGAATGGTTGTTTGTTTGGGGGGAAGCAGTTGAACTGATTGTAGTCATGTGGTATGAACTAGGAGGAAGTCAACTCAGGAAGATACATTTATATACAAGAACATCAACAACATCTCTACCTTTCAGAAGCAAGAACACCGTCATATTCATGGGCCTTCAAACCTCATACACAAAGTTAAAGATACACTTCCGCAACTCGATAAAATAAAAGAACTCTCAAATCATCAAGTTATTGTTCAAGACAAAAGTTCTACATGAGGAAGATTGTAAGCTGTCAATAAAGTATGAGTATGTTGGTCAGAAGCTTCAAATGATAAATCAAGATAGATTCACGGTAAAGAATGATGATATGAAAAGATCTCAAAGGCAAAGACGAATGAAAATGAAAAGATAAAGATCACAAGAGCATGATTGGAACAAGACCACTATTACACAACAAGATTCAAGAAAAACAAACAAGCATTAAAGTTCAAAGATCAAAGTCACAAGAGAGATCTCAATGATCATCCTTTAGGGGGAGATTGTTACGAATAAAGAAAATGATATCATTACTGCAATCAAAAGAGATCTCAATGATCTCCATTGGGGGAAGATTGTTAAATGAAAAAGTGACATCTTAATTGAATAAAGTCTTATAATAAATAGAGAAATAATATTGTGTAATAGGTTAGGTGATAGGCTCGTGACTTAAATAAAGTCACGAGACTCAACAAATAGCTAAAAGCTAAGAAACAAGAGCTAGTAGCTCTTCCTTGTATTTGGGTATAAATACCCCTCCCTACCTCATTAGTGAGGAGGTCTTCTTTAATCAATCTAATCTCATTTCTCTAATCCTCCTCCTCCCTCTTTCTCTCTCTACTTTCTACCTTTCTCTCTCTAGAATAAATACACACACAACACCTAAACACACACTCTATTGCTTATTGATCCTAAATTCAAGACCTAACATGAACTTTTCCCTTTGCATCAAAACTGAGCCCAACCCTTTGTGAGAAGTATCACAGTAAACCATGAAGTTTTCACTACCTTTGGGTAAAGCCAAAATCAGTGCACTATATAATTTTTACTTCAACAGCTGAAATGCAGCTTCTGTCTTTTCACTCCAATCAAACTTCACGCTCATTTGAGTTAGCTTCGTTATAGGCTTGGCAATTTTTAAGAAACCTTCGATAAATCATCGGTAATAGCCAGCAAGACCTAGAAATTGATGAATCTCTATCGGAGTCTTGGGCGATGCCTAATCCTTGATTGAGTCAACCTTAGTTGGGTCTACGTGAATGCATTCACTATTAATCAAGTGACCGAGAAATAGTACCTTTGAAAGCCAAAATTCACACATTTGAAAACTTGGCGTACAATTTCTCCTTCTTAAATAATCTCAAGATTAACCTAAGCTGCTATAGATATGCGAGGTAGTGAACTCTCGGATGGATCAGCCTCTGATGATGAATGAGTATCAAGCTCTAGCACCCCTACAAGTAAGGCAACTGCAGCCGCCCCCACATCCGGTGCAACCGGGACTGATGTGTAAAGTTTTATACATGTAAAATATATATAAAATATAACCTTAAGAGTAATTAAGAAAATTACCAAGTTACCCTTGAAAAAATTCACTCTCAAAAATATAATATAATATATAATACATATATTAAACCGGGTAAGTATGATCACCCGGGTCGTTATCCCCAATGACTAGTGAAATTGAAACCTTGTTTAAGCTTGGATTCTGATTTGAATAAGCAAATGGATGATTTGATAATCTAAAGCAACAATTAAAATGGACAGTTAAAAAAAAACAATTAAACAAATACGAAAATCAAATAAAATGCGACTTTTAAGCAAGTAAACTAAATTTTAACCCTAAAAATGTAAACTAAAATTCTAAACCTAAGATAGGACAAAAGAAAATTTTAGGAAAAAGAAAAACATTTTTTTTTGATTATTTTTGAATTTATTATGAATTAAAAACTAATTTATTCTAATTAAATCCTAGAAAATAGCAAATTAAGTACTAAAAATTTGGAAAAACGATTTTTAAGCTTAGAAAAGTCTAAAATAACATAAAAACCTCAAAAACTATTTTTAACTATTAAAAAATTAAAATTCTATTTTTAAAATTGAAGAGTTAAAGCTCAAACAATGAATTTAAATCTAAAAGGTATGTGAAAAATGATTATTACTGGATGTAAAAACCGTAAAGCTATGTTTATAAATCTAAAAACTATTTTTTTGTATTTTTATAAAACTTGTTTCTATTTTTTTTTTTATAAGATTTTTACTTTCGCAAATGATACACAAAAATAAAGCAAGAAACATCCTGAAAAATTTCAGGTTAACAACTTTAAACACTAACAGAAACTCAAGAAAAATAAGAAGAACCAAAAAGCTAAACGATTAAGCCCTCAAATAAGCTTATAAGGCTACGGCTTATTTATAAAAAAGGAAAAGAAGTTGTGTACTAATATTAAATGAGGGGAAATACCACTGGATGAGCTATTGGAGCAATTGGTTAACACGTTGGGTCTATAACAGGAAGGTCGTGGGTTCGAGTGTGGTGGTAACCCCTTTTTGCTCTTTTTATTTTTTTGACTATTTTGAAAAACTAAAAATTGGGACTTATAAAGGACACAAAATTAAGCACTTTTAATAAAAGACAAGACCTGAAAATCCACAATAAGTCTCATAAACGACCTTATCTTAAAAGCTGTTACAGAAACTAGGCTTTTGAGCTTAATCTCACTTAAAAGCTTATAACAAGCTTATTTTAAGCTCAAATTTAAAAAGGAAAATTGTTCTAGAGAGCTTATAAGATGCTTAATCTAAAAATAAAAAGAAATCTAAGCTTGCAATACTAGAAATCAACTGAAAGTGAAAATGAAAGATGCATACTCATGAAATAAGCCAAAGTAGCACAAAATTCAAATAAGCTTAAAAACTTAAAAAGCTAAACTAGACTCTAAGACTTTAAGGACTTATAAAACTACTTATAATCTATATATTTAAGCTATAAAAACTAGGATTAAAGGCTAAAATTAATAAATTAAGATTCTACCTAAGTTCCTATTATTTTTGGTGTTTTCAGGGTTGATGTGACTTTTGACAGCTAAGTTTAAGCTAGATAATAAGCTAGAAAATGCAATTTAAGACTAATTCTATAATAAGCTATAACTAAACTTAATCCTACTTGAATCTAAGATCCTAAATCCTAATCTTACTTAACTAAGAAGTTTAAGCCAAAAGTAGCATACAAACTATGACAAAAGTACTAACCATTTTGGTTTAGTACTGGTGCACTTTTCACAAGTGCAACACTATAGTGGCAGGCACTAAAGAGTACAGCCTCGTACTAAAACAACACTCAATTGAGTGAGTTAAGTCCAAATTTAAGCACACCAAAGCCAAAGAGAACATAGAATAAAAATAAGCAATCCTAATCTATTAAACTACAAGATGCCCCTGGTGCTGGAACCATTATAATAAGCCATAACTTTTTGATTTTTTTAAAACTAACTTCTAAAACTTAATTCCCTATTGATTTTAAGCTGAAACACAACTGACTCAAGAAATTTTCACAAGTAAAATTGACTTTTAGAAGTCAAACACACTTATGCCAAACACCCCTTTATCATTTTGACATTTTTAAGTTAAAGAGCCTAATTTTTGCAAATCTATTTAACATGTATTTAATACCAGATAAAAACTAGCTTAAAACAAACTTAATTAACAAGAATTAACAACTAAATAAGCATTAATCTAAGATCTATACTATTTTACTATATTTTTGGTTTTTTAGAGTTTTAATACAAATAAATGAAGGACTAAGATTCTAAACTAATTGTAATCAAAAAACATATAAGCTACTATGAATTATAACTAGTTCTGACCAAATAAGTACTAATAAGCAAAGAGGATAAGCTAATAAGCAATAATAAACATTTAAGCTATAACTAAGCACTTTTAAACTGAAATTAGAAAGAAATGAAAAGAGAAACTTACTTAAACCTTTAGCTAAACAAAAGGTACCAATTATGGCAGCTACAAGCTCTCTTAGCTTATGAATAAGCTAGGAGTTAAGTCCTTGAGAACCCTTCCATGTTTGGTTCTCCTTCCAAAAGCTTATAAGTCCAAATCCAAAGGTACTTAGATTTTAAATTAATTTTATAGGTTTACAGTATGATTAAGACTGGTTAAGCTCAAATCAAGAGCTTATAGACTCCTGAGAGCTTATAAGGTGCTTATTTTACTTTAGCTTAACTCAACAAAGAAAAAAGAGAGATTTAGAAAGATTAAAACACTGCATTTCAATTTAGCAAAGGTTGCTTAACGATATTTAAAAAGGAAATTACAAGATTGAAAGTAAAATTAAGCTAAAAATTATCCTAAAAACTACGTACTAACTACCATGTGTGTGTGTGAAGAGTGTGTGCTATTTATAGCCTGCCTTGGAAGATTCTAGCCCTCTTGCCTTGCTTTCCACTCTTTCAATCTTAACCAATCATTCCTTCAATCATTTGAGCTTTTAATTATGGCCGTTTGATCAAATCGTGGACACCTGAGGGATTTGCCAGCGTGTCAGTTCTCTTTGGAAGCATGTGAGCTTCTTTTGTGATATATTAGCACAAAAAAAAACCCATGCCTCTTTTGGCTTCACCATTGTGACGTGGCCTCCTCTTGAGTATGAGCTAGTAAGTAACACCTTGATATGACCCTTAGACCCTGCCATTTGTACGTGACTTCTTGAATTGACCAACGCACCCTTTAATTTGAGAAACCCCTTTGATTTGAGTAAAAGGTAACTTAGGGACGACGGGTGAATAGTAAAAGGTTTTGGCGCGTTTATTTGACAAGTTATTTTAGTTATGGATTTGGAATATTACACAAATGGTCCTTGTGTTCTTTTTCTCTTTTTCAAGTTATAAATAACTTTCAAGAAATGCAAGTTCAGCCCTTGTGGTTTGTTATAAAAGGAAAGGGCTAAGTTAAGTGGGCTTTTGAGATCCGGGTGAGGCCCAATTAGAGGAGGGGACATTTTTGGACTTTTGTGAGAGTTGAGGGACCAAAGTGAAACATTTTGAGGATTTGTCCTTTTGTGTTGACTTTGTTTGACCATCTTTGACTGACTTTGACTTTTCTTGGCTGATTTTGACTGAGGCTTGGCTTTTCTGGCTTCGGCTTTGTACTCTTCTGGTTCTCGTGTCCGTGTTTGCTCGTTTTTGACTGTTTTCTTGTGATTTTTGATATATCCGTACCTACACACATAAAACACAAATACAAGCATATTTTTGCCATTTTTGGTTTGTTTTGGGTTTAATTTGGTCATTTTAAGCATAAATGGATATGTGTATTCTACACTTATCAGGGACCTTAACAGAAATATAACCGATAAGGATAACTCGCGGAAAAGAGGATCCCACACTCTCGACTGATAAGTCTGAAGAAATAGAAATAAACGGAGCTGCCATAACCTGCACAAGTAAAAGTTTATATAAATCCCCTTTATATGAAACCATGCCAATGCGTGTAATGCAGGAAAAATATAGATGTAAAATATAGTCCTAGCAAAATTATACGTAATATAATTATGGAAATGTATTATAATTAATACCCGTATACTTATCGATAGTAATTATATAGATAAGCAAGTAGAAACACGTAGGATCACATACTGGTTATAGACGAGACCTAATATTCTACCTGGTTCTCTATAACCTTGGCTCGGATACAGAAACACCTGTTCGGAGGCGTGACGTCATAATATACATCACACAAGATACAAAGAACGACCTCTAAGGGTACGTTTAGAAATCCAACATCGTTGCATTAAATGAAAATAGTTAAAGTTTTACATAGGTTCATAGATAATATGCGGAAGCGAATAAAAGTTTTAGAAATTGACAATGATGTTAAAACAGATAATAATAGTTCTTGAAAATCGGTCCAATGCAAGGCGACCCCATATAACAAACAAAGACATCCATAGCTAAGAACCTGAGAAAAACATGTTAAAACGTCAACATAAAGTTGGTGAATTCATAGGTTTGAATTTGATATAAGAATGGACCACAAATATTGCAAAACGCATGTGACTATTATAACAGATACAATATCACATAAAAAGGCATTTACGTTACACTAAGCTCATGACACCGAGGCAAAATGTAATGGAAGCATGAAAAATGCTTAATAACTTGCCCTGACGGGTGCCAACATGGCGCTTCACCGTATCACTCGACATGGTATACGTCCGTTGATCATGTAAGAGTTACTTACACGGACAGGGATTATTAGTCCTAATAGATCTATTTATAACACTCGCGCTCACTTACCAATCCAACTGATCATAAGTAACTTACGGTTCATAATAACTCAGGCATACAAGTTTCACTATTACTTAGGCAACACGTAAACAAGATTGGGATAAACGTAAAGCATTTTTGTCTAATGTTTAAAAGCAAGCAATGTTTCTCGCCCCAAATAGTAAAGCAAAGTAGTAAAAACGTGGGGCTATGAACTCACCTGTAGGATCCCGATAACACTTTCACTTCATATAACGAATCATGAATCGATCAAGAAAATAGAGAGATGATTTCTAGAGAGAGAAAGAGGAGAGAGAGAGTTAAGAGAGAAAAAAAGAAAAAAATTATTTAGAAATGAAATCAACTCCTAACTTTTCCTAGGAGGAAAAGTTACTTATATACCCCGACACAATAAGTGATGTTCGGGATATTTGACTAGGACCCGGGCTCGGGTTTTGTTTGGGATTAAACCAGAAACATATACAATATTAGATTAACTATCGAGCCCGATTCTTGATACTTTCCTATTACAACGTTAACTAATTGATTGACCGAGACTTAAATACATAATGAACGAACTTCATGTTCGACTCAATATTTTAAGGCTAACATCACCTTAAGCAAGTAATGAGCAAGATATTCAACAAAGTGAATAACGATAACAAACAATTCTAACCGCGACCTAATTAATAGACGCGCTTTAGAAATGAGAAATAAATACGAAATATCGGATAATACGCTTGTAAGAAAATAGACATCCATAAGTGTTTGCGCTTTAGTTTATATAGTAAAATGTGTCATTATGAAAGTGTAAGGTTTATAGTTACGTTACGCCATGTTATACAAAAAGTTTCTATTTTTGGAAAGTTACTATTTTAGAAAAGTTCTAAGTTTCGAAACGTTAATACCGTCCCCTAATATTCGATGATTCCATTTACCTAGAACGCACTACTTGAACCTAAACGCCTAACTTCAAAGTCCATCTCGCTAATAACTATCAAAAGTTACTATTTTTAGAAGTTTCCCGTTTTAGAAATCCTGACAATATATGTGTGACGTTTCTAAAGTTTCTACTTAATATACTAGTGTATATACGTTTCGCCAATGTTTTAAAAGCTCAAATATGTCCGAAAGTGTCCGAAAACCTTTTTTAATTTCCAATCAGCACCTTAAATAAGTATTTTTCCAAAATGTGTTCCAAAATTCTTTTTTTCATAACTCGGCCGTTTTAAATCCGCTTTTAGTGTGCGATACATAAAAATATATCTATTTGAAACAAGCTCTCTAAAAACTACCTTTTTGCCTAATGAAAATATTTTTAAGTCGCCCAAATCCTCAAAACAAAACCGGATCAGCAACTATATTTTTACAAATGCTCCCAAAAATCCAACCAAACTTTATAATTGTGCCTATACTAACCTAATCTCGTTCACTACTAATCCATCCAATCAAAAACCACACTTGAATCTATTCTAATTCCATCATCCTCTTTGTTGCAACTCACAAGTTCACTCATCCTTTCCAATATCAAAGTAATAATATCAAGAACACATAAAAACTTTATTAGTTTGTAAACCCACTAGTTTCTTTTTGAAAATAACACAAACACTAAGGATATATATAAGACTTAATCAAGAAAAGAGAGATATAAAAGGAAGATCAAGAATATAATTACAAGAAGAAGAGGTATCAAGTTGAAAACACAAGATCTAACTATGAACACCTTAGATCTTAAAACCCCAAAGTAAATCTTGCAAAACCTACTTGAATAAATCAAAACCCTAACTATAGATCTTGAACAAACTCTTGGAATCAAAGAACCAACACTTGTAATCACCTTAGATATGAACAAGAATCAACATAGAATACTTGGATATTGAAGGAAATCAAGAAAAATTAAACCCTAAGAGGGTGTTTGTTTTGTGCCGTGAGCAAGAAAGAGAGAAAAAGAGATGAGAGATTTTTGATGAGGCTTGGAAATAAGAAATGACCTAGTATGTGTTATAACATGGAATTTATAGGAGGAACTAAGGTTTTAGGGTGTAAGATATTGTGTGAACAATGACATCAAGGGTCTAGGTGACCAACATACATCAAAGGTGTGTGTGGTGTGGGTTCGGACGCAACAACCCACAAGGAATGGGGTTTAAGTCTTGATCACTAGCTAACCAAATTAAATAAAATGTTTAGTAGAGTTGTGGTCCTCCATGGGTGAATGAAGATAAAGAGGTGTAAGAGTCACATGATCATGCATGGGAGATGAATACAAAGATGTCCCTATCTTGCATGTGATGGTGTTTTCTTTTGAAAATTCAAAATAATGATGAAATATGCTCTTTGATTTAATTAAGTGTGGGTGTGAGTAGAGGGGGGAGGGGTGAACAAAATTTTTGACTTATAAACACGAGATGTACGATAACTAAAGTTTACATGAAAAGATTACGGGTTTTCGGGTCTCCGTTTGACCTAAAACGCTAAAACCGTACGACGTACGCGAAAAACATATAAATCGCAAACGAAAGTGAACGTGACCTACCTAACACTTTAAAATGATAAAATAATGCATATAACACGTAGACTAATCCAAGTCCGAAGCCGGAACGCGTCCGATAATGATTTTTACGCGGGACAACTTCTTGGAAAATTGTCAGATTTAAACGTAACGTATAAAAGTCAAAAATAATGATCGGAAAAGTTTAAAATATTGACCTGAAATTTACGGGGTGTGAAAAATTTGCCCCGCCATGAGTGTGCAACCACATTCAAGTGTAGCTACCTCGCTAAGATACCACCATGATAAATAACAAATAAGCTGCCATATGATAACCAAAGAAAACGTAATCAAATGCAACCAAGCGTGATCGAAACATCCCCTCCATGGCTGCAAGCACGAAGTTGTGCTGCCCCATCAAGATACGGGTCGATTTCACCCCCATGATAAAAGGATACGTAGCACCATGGCTGCAAACACCATTCTCGTGGTGTTGCCCCGCCAAGGAACCCTGTAAGCCCAATAAATAAACCTTACCTGCTTTACAATAAAAAAAAGCTCATAAGCTGGAAAAAAGCTAATCCAACCATCTTTAAAAAATGTCTTATAAATAAGGCATAATATCAACAAACCAACCCCATAAGCCCTAAAATAGAAACCTGCTCATAAGTTCACGGGTGTAAAAGGCTATTTCCAAAAATTAAATAGCCTCAGAAGATGGTAAAATAAGCCAATCCAAACACCCCCTATAAACCCCTAAAATTAAAATACAACCCTAATCTAAAAACATAAAAAAAAGAAAATCAACAAAAACCCTAAACTAAAAAATTACCCCAATTTAATCATAAGGTTACTTGCAATCCATCATTTAGTGTGTGTGTGTCTGTGTTCTTTAATCACAATCGTTCAAAAATATATTCGAAATTTATAAAAAAACTTACATTCAACTATGAGTGTCAACATGATCCTTCTTCTTCATCTGGATCCTCGAATGTGCTATACGGTGTCACCTTCCAGAAAACACTGCTGGAAAGTTTGTGTGTGTTTTTGTATGTTAGCCTTCAATACGATTATCAAAAAACACCTATAAGCCAGAGAGATGATGTTAGGATCATATGAAGTGTTGATTATGTGATTTTGTATTATTTAAGTCATTAGTGTTTCTTTTTATAATGTCAAAGTAGTTTGTAATAGGGTATATTATGCTAAAATAATGAAATAGCATAATTACCAAAGTCTAGGGACTAGATGTGACAAGTTAGGAAAATAGGGAAGGGAAGCCTCCTTCCCTCACCTATAAATACCCCTCTAATCTTCATTAGAGGGTGATGCATTTTGTAACAAACTCTTCCATTTTCCCTCCATTTTATAGCATTTGAATTTCAAATACTTGTCCTTCTCTACTATTCTCTCTATGCATTCATGTTCGATATGATTGATTCAAGATTCATGTGACCTATCAAGTTGTATCAATCGCCAATAGAGAATTAGAGTGTTCGTTTTGTGAGAATTTTTCACGACCGAGAAGTGTAATATGAGATTCGAAGAATTCGGTTGAAGATTTTGAGCTTTCGAGATTAGTTTTGGCAAACAATTCGAGTTATTGGACGTTATCGAGTGTTGTTTTGCAAATTCAGTAGTTCTCGGAAGTAGTTTTTTCGTTCTCGGAAGGAGTTGTTCATTCTCGAAAGTGTTTTCTTGTAATTTTACAAGATTCAGTAGTGTTAATAGTATAGTTTCGGTAGAAATATCTTGTAATAGATATATACGATC
>BQNB010139416.1:4891-17561 GCA_026074375.1 Tanacetum coccineum
ATTCTATGATGCTAAACTTGGCCAGAAGTGGAATGATGTGTTGTATATGCCTGATAGATATGCATATGGAGTATGTTGTTTATTTTTCACTGATTCAAAACGCTAACCAACAGAATCATGTAAATGTGTGCTTTTTCTTTATTTATAATTGTTGTGTATGATTGATATGACATATGTTGCTTTTAATAATTTTCTGGACAGATGTTGCTTTAGATAGATATTGGCATTGTGTGTTATTTACACTTGGTATGCATGTTTAATATGACAGATGTTGGTTTAGACAGATTGTAGATTGTAAAATTGTATTTCGTTGTGTGTATTTATTGAGTTTTATTTCTAAGAGAGGCGTGCTTGTGTTTTGTGAAGAGAGCAAGTACTGACGTCGTTGGCGAAGTGTGCGGCGTTGAAAGAGCGTGTTGGTGATTGGGAGTGGGCGGATATAATGGTGTTATATTGTCAAAATGCCGCAGAGGAGGATAGTGAATTTGCAAGACGCATGGGCATCTTGCTTGAGGAGATGGAAGCTGCGTATAATGAAAGGGTGGATTTTATTAAGGAGTTGGAGGTTGTGCCGGGTGTCGATGCGGTGGTTAAGACAGCTGAATTTCTAAACGATGCTTTGTAGAAGGATGAAAGGAGGCTGCAGAGGTTACGTAATGTGAGAATTCGTATTTTCAGGTAAATAAATTTATTATAATTTATTCTTAATTCTATCATTATTTTTCCGACCGACTGTTTCGTGTACCTATTCTAAGTTTAAGTCTTATTTTAGACTTTGTTCCGTCTGCGTACCTTTCGTAGGCTATAAAATTTATTTTTCACCCTAAGTTTTATAAAACTTTATTTTTGCCATTCTTTTATTTCAATTCGCGTTTTAGCCGAACCCTTATTTAAAAAGTGAACATTTATAATTTACCTTTGTAACAATTTACTTAGGCAAAACTAAAACTTAATATTAAAAAAATATATATTATACAAAAAACTAGGTCCAAGCCCCTAAGCCGCCCCATATGATCTAACTCCACACTCATATCAGTCTTTTTTTACTTTCCAGGACTCTTTTCTCATTCATTATCTTTGCATGTTTCTAGTTTCTTAAAAAAAAACCCCATTTTCATAACCAAAAACAGTACACAAAAAAAAGGAAAATAGAGCCTCTTCTACCTCCTCCTTGCATGTCGACCAAAATCAACCATACATCACAAAATAAAAACTCATTACTACTTCTAATCATCTCTATACAACCCTCATACAATCATGTTAGTGTATAAACCTTTAACAAGAGAAATCACCATGCAAAGGGTTCATTAAAATCTTGATTTATTGAGTTTCTTGAGGTTTTGGGGTGAAGAAAAGGGTTAAGGGTTGAAGATTAAGGGTAAAACAAGGTTTGGTTGCTAGAAAAAAAATCATAAGGTTTGGCCATTTAAGGGGTGTTTGGGATTCGGCTAACACAAGAGACCCAGAAGGGTTTCGTGTTGATTATTTTCTTTGCATTTTTTAGCATCGTGAGCCTTCTAAAAACCCTCCTTGATTATTATTTTCTTATGTTTATATATGCATTTGTAAATTTTTATATATTATGGAATCCATGTGTTTAAGTGCTAAATTGTTATTGAGGTGATTGAAATTAGTTTGATGGGTTAGTGGAAGGAGATAGGTTAGTTAGGAGTATTTGTGAAGTTGTGATGTGGTGAAAACGGCGTTTGGTTGTGTTTCGAAACGGGTAGGTTAATGCAGAAAATTAGTGGGTCAATTTCGGCTAGGTAAAAATGCTAAAATCTGATTTTGGGTTTAAAAATATGATAGTGGTCGTTTGTATCTTCGAGTCGATAGTTCGTGCGTCCCATAACTCCTAAAAACGAAGATTTTATGGTCTCCGGAAGTTTATAAAATTATGAAACAAAAATCTGAACTAAATATTCCTAACGCTTGCTGATGCAGTTTTCGTGAGCCGTTTTGGGCCTCTTCTGGCCCGAACCGGCCTTCGACTAAAACTAAAAAGTTGTTTAGAATGATGTTTTACTTCCCCGCGAGGTTTTCTAAGTCTAAAAACGAGTAATAACGGGTTTAAAAGCTTGTGTCAAATCTGCGTTTTTCATAATTAACCCACTGCATCAGATCTGATGCGAGTGCGTTTTCACCCATTTCGGTCAATTTTCGGGTCTTGGACAAAACTAAAAAGTTGTCTGGAACGTCATTTTACATAAGAATGCTTTAGAGACCGAGTCGTGAAAATGTATTCTAATGGGTCGTTTGGGACGGGTCAGAATTGATAAAAAAAAGGGGTCAAACATGTAAAAAAAATAAATAGGGGTTGCTGATTTTTATTAAAAACGTAGTAGTCGGAGCGCTTTAGAGTCCGTTTGAGCTTGTAAAATGTTATCGGAGGTAATTAGGTGATATATATATTATTAGGTGCATTTCAGTTATGTCTAAAAAAATGGTCAGTCTATTTTAGAAACTTTATATATATGTGTATAAGATTAACAAGGAAAAATATGGATAAGAATATACAAGTTATTGGTGCGTCGGAGGTTGACGGAAACTTAACATTTTATTAGTCGGTAATTAATATCATAACATATCCGGACTTTCTAAAAATAGAAACTTTCTAATAATAGAAACTTTCTTAAAATAGTAACTTGCTAAAAATAGAAACTTTTCAGAAAAGTGGCGTAAATTAATAACGAGAGAAATACTATTAATGAGAACGTCTTAACAAATAGAACATAGGGCGCACTTATGGATTCTATAGTATATAATTATATATATGTAGTAAAAATATTTACTATTGCATTTTCTTCTCGACCTTTATTCCTTCTAATCGCGGACCACTTATATTTAGGTCGTGGTTGATTCGGCGGTGCTCGTTCCTTTTATTCGACTTCTTTTTCGACTACTTCTTACTCGGTGAGTTCATAGCCCCTTTTTCTACATATACTTGTTTTATAAATTCTACGGGGTGAGATTACATGCTTGCTTTACCTTTGGACACAAGTACTTTCAAAATTGTATGCTATCCAGACTGTTGCTTGAATATTTTTGCCTAAGTTACCTCAATGCCAATTAAGTCCCTTTTCCTATCATGAACCGTTAAATTACTAGTGTAGTAAGCGCGAATGTTGTGGGTAGATCTATCGGGACTGACAATCCCCACCTTACTTTTGGGTCACAAGTTGATCATGGTGCATTTAACATGTTGAAAATTCTAGAATGTTTTGGCATGCATTCTATATACTTAAGGGCAGACGTTAAGGTTTCGGTGTCATGAGCTTAGTGCAATAATACATATTTCTTTTAGACTTGGTGAATTTGTTTCTCTTGTCTACACTACTAAATCTTGTGGTCCATGCTTTATTTACTGTTAAACCTATGAATTCACTCAACAAATTTTGTTGACATTTTAGCATGTTTAATCTCAGGTCCAAAGGTGTGATTCTCTGGATGGGAGCCGCGAAGGATATCATGAAGATGGATTCTGTGTTTTTCTTAAATTCGATGCTAACTTTTAAACTTGTTCTCTAAAACAATTGTCATCTTTTGAAAACTATGTGTTATTACTTTTATGTCACCTTGTAAACTGTTGGGACCGAAACTAAACTCTGATCTTTGGTGATGCATCGAATGAAAACTTTATTTAAAAACGTCTCTTTTGAGGTCGTTTCCTATTACTTGTTGTTGTGCTATGACGTCGCACCCCAATTGTTACCGTTCCGCTGCCGTCAGATTTTGGGGGTGTGACAGATTGGTATCAGCGCCAAGGTTATAGGGAACTGGGTCATTTTTCAAAACCTAGTCTATAACCAAAATTTTTGTTTTAAAATTTTTCTGTGTCATTTTTCAAAATACAGAATCCTCATCACTTGTCCGATATCCGCGCGCGCGACTCCCTGATTCTTATTTATATTCTTTGATTAATACTATTGTATTATATGATTATATAAAAAAAACTTGGAGTTTACTTCTATCCTTTACATTTATCTTTGACGTATCATAATTATTCACGTCAGCCAAATATATAAATATTGACCGTCTCGATTAATGATGTTTATTTTATAAGAACGTCATCGTTTAAATTATAAAATCTTAATTTTATAATCATTTGTATAATATATGATTATTAAAATATATATTTTCTTTTCTTCTTATAGCAATATGGAATTGCACATTGTGTTGAAAATAAATTCATGATTTACCTTTTTCTCATCTTTCTATCTCATTTTCTCCATTGCTCTCTTGTACCTCGACTTAACATGCTCTTACAGATTCTTACTGAATTTTGTACATGTATTGTTGATAGAATCATGCCGCTTAGAAGGTTGAAGAAGAAATCTGTCAAGCGATTAGTGGAAAAACGTGTGGCTAAAGCTATAGAGGAATATGAAAAGACTAGAGTTATCCCAAGCAATGCTAGCGGGTCTGGACCAACAAATACAGGCGGAACGGTGAATGTGCATGGTTGTACACATCAGACATTCATAAATGGAAAACCTTACCCTTTTAATGGAATAGAGGGTGTTGTTGGTTTAAGGCGATGGATTGAGAAGGTGGAGCAAGTGTTTGAAATATGCAAGTGTGCCGAGGAAGATAAGGTTATGTTTGCTGCTAGTACTTTTGAGGGTTGTGCTTTAACATGGTGGAATGGAAATGTGCACACCTTAGGACTCGTTAATGCTAACCGTATTCCTTGGACTGAGTTCAAGTCAATGATGACTACTGAATACTGCCCAGCGACCGAAATCCAAAGGATGGAGGAAGAACTTTGGACCTTGACTTTGAAGGGGGATGATATAGAGGCTTACAATAATCGTTTCCATGAACTGGCTTTGATGTGTCCCGACTTGGTGCCAAATGAAAAGAAAAAAGTTGAGAGGTACATTAAGGGGTTTCCTGAAAGAATTAAGGGAAACATTACTTCTGCAAGGCCCACAACACTACATGATGCAATCAACTTGACACGTGAATTGGTTGAGCAGGCAGTTCAGGGTAAGGCTGCAAGAGTAAATGAAAGCAATAAAAGGAAATGGGAAGAACACCAGAAAAACAACCCCAACAACAATAACCCCAACAACAATAACCTCAACAACTGTAACCGTAACCGCAACAACAACAATCAACACCACTAACAGAATAGGAGGCAGGAGACTACTAGAGCCTATGCTGCAGCCCCAGCTGAGGGTAAGGGTTATGCTGGAACCCTACCAAAGTGCAACCGATGCAACTTATACCACAATGGTCAATGCCCTCCGAAGTGTCGAAGGTGTCAAAAATTGGGTCATCAAGAGATGGATTGTGGAGTCAGACTTCCAGGCACTGGTGATAACCACTTGCGGAATGTGACCTGCTATGGCTGTGGTGAGAAAGGACACCTCAGACACATATGTCAAAAGGGAAGGAACCAGGGGTTTCGGGTATCGTAAAAATGTATAAACTGATTTTTGGTCTAAAAATATGGTAGAGCTTGTTCTTGTGAATGTTTCGGTAGGTGAATCGTTCCGTAACTCCTAAATAAACAAAGTATTTATGGCCGATTAAAATTTGAAAATGTAATATACAAAAAATTCAGTCTTATTATTTTTTTTAAATCTACACAGAATTTTAAAGGGGCAAAAAGGTAATTTTCTGGTCTATTTCGGCCTTCGGTCGAAACATAAAAGTTGTTTGAAAAATCATTTTACATGTACGATGAAGAAAGCCAAGTCTAAGAATATTTAACGACGGGACAAAACCAAACTCAACATATAGAAAATTCTTTATCTAAAAAGTCAAAACAAAAAAAAATTTAGAATATAGTTTTTAGATGTCATAGCGTTCATTTGAGTTAGTAAAAGCGTAACGAATGTCATTTTATAACTAATATGATTTCTGGATGTTTTTCATCCACTTCTAAATATGGTAAGTTTAAAAATATAAACTTCATATAAACAACTAGAACGCCGGAAATAAGGTTAAGCATTTAAATATTGGGGTGTCGGTGTTAACGGAAAAAGTAATATTTTTATACAATATTAACGTATTCTAATATCCGTACTTTCCAGAAATGAAAACTTTCTAAAAATAGAAAACCTTCTAAAAAATAGCAACTTTCTAAACATAAAAACATTTCAGAAAAGTAGCGTAATTTAATTGCGCACATGACTCTATCTCTAGGACGTTGTAGTAAGTAAACTTAGGACGCACGTGTGGATTCTATAGGTACTTCCTCTATGTGTAATAAATTTCAGTCGATTATTTAATCATGTCCTTCTTCTTTTGTGAGTTGTTATCAGATGGGTGACAAGTTTATCTTCGTTGTTGTTTTATCGCCGTGTTCCTTAGTTCCTGACTCATTAACACCTCATTCTTTTCCTCGGTTACTTCAAGTGATTTTGGAAAATCATACCGCCCAAAAAGGCAACTTCTAAGTTCAGCAAATATTAAACGACTCTCTACGTTCATTTTGTCAATCGAATCACTCTTTGCATTCATTCCTTTTGAGTGTTACTACATTTTGATACCTTTGATGCTTACTCCTATCTACTGTTGTTATGATAAATTATTCTCTCGTTGCAACGATAAATTCTTCAAATGACTCTCTATAGCATTCCAAATCACGATCTGTTAGAACGAATGACTCTTTATGTTTATTCTCTTTGACTACTTCTGCGTTTGATTGGACATTCTTTATGCTTACGATGATCTATCGCTTATTAAACAACCCTGATGTTATCTTATAAACTATTTTACTGTTAGCTCATAAACTATCTTGTTGATTTACTATAAACTAAATTATTGTCATCTTATATACTATTTCGTTTCATCTCAAGAATTGTTTTGTTACTTTACAAACTATTTGGCTAATGCCTTATAAACATTTTTGAAATCATCCTATGAACCATTTTGCTACTATATCATAAACCATTTTACTATCGTCTTATATACCATTTTTATTGTCATCCTATGAGCTATTTTGCATTCACTTTATGAACTATTTCATTACATTATAAAACCATTTGATACCATTTTATACATAACCCTAGCTTGACGAAATGAGCATTGCATCGTTAGTCCTCAATTATACATAACCTGATCAACTATGTATAATTCAAGAAGGACCATTTCATGCTGAGAGTAGTCTCCTAAAAATTTTACCAAATTCAAATTTGTACGTATAATCCCAACGAACGAACATTTCATTCATCAACCCTTATTTACCAAATATTCGTGCGATCTTGCTTAATCGTTTTATTGAACCCTCTAAACACGTAAAGCAAACTATTCAAACTTAATATACCGTGGGAACTCAGTGGAATCCATATCACCTTTCATGTCTTTAACCCGAGGAGATATTTATCTCATTAAACATTGTCTCTCGCTAGATGCATTTCGACTAGTCAACGGGCTACACTTTATCACAGATCCTATAAAGATCATAGATCATAATGTCAAACAACAAAAGCAGAGTCGTATCTCTATAGTTAGAATTCGTTGGAACTCTCGGCAAGGAGCTGAGTATACCTGGGAACGTGAAGATCAATTCCGGAAGAAATATCCGCATCTTTTTACTAAACCCGTACCTTCGTCAAGTGTCGCGACTTGAGCCTTGGGGACAAGGCTCTTCTAATGGGAGGAGACTGTAACATTTCGTATTTTCAGCTCATTTTACGACGTTATATATTTCACTATTTATTTCTATCCTCGTACGCGTTTGCTTTTATTTTTAAACGTTAAAGTTAAATCGCGTAAACTAAAAATCAACAATCAACGTAAACGAACACCAAGCGAATTAAAGTTTATGTACAATCGAGCAATATATTATTTTTACAAAAGTAATAATTAACTTTTTATATTTATTTTTATTGGTTACGTAAAACGTTTACGTTTCGTAATTAAATACATTTAGGCATTCACGGAACCACCAAAACTTGTCTACGCTTCAACAAATACCAATTTTTATACCCAATGCTTAAAGTTTTATAAAAATACACCCATATGTATTACCTTAGCTGAATTTAACATAAAAAAATCAACCAAGACTTACAATTTACAAGTATACACTTTATGATTAAAACTACACATTTATCACTTCAAGTATTAATAGGAATTTCATTTTAAGATATCAAGATATTTTGTATCCCTTCCCCCTCCCCTAAAATTCGGTAACACAAGGACCATGGGGACATTTAGCACACAATTTTCTTTTTCTTTTTTTTTTTTTTTTTTTTTTTAATTTTTACCAATGGGACTTGTACCAACCTAGAATTCATTAAGGTTTAGTACTTAGTTAGTGTTCTTGACCAACTATTCCCTAAATTTACTCTACATGTTCCAATGCCCCCCTTTTTGGTCTTGATAGTCTTGGACTCTCTAATAGTATCCTTGACTAACTCTTGATACATATAACACATGCATTCTAATAGATACACACTCACTCTTATTTCCTTAGTAAAATTTCACAAGTATCTCTCTCTCTCTCTCTCTCTTTTGCTCTCTTACCCACGGCTCAAGCCAAAAACACACAAACCATAAACTTTCATTTTATCAATCAGACAAGTGATCTAGGTTGTTATCTAATGTTGGGAAATATATTGTAAAAGACTTAATACTGGTAGTATAACAGTTAAGTCTGGTAGTATTAGTTAGTTCTGGCAGTACTAAGTTAAGTCTGGCAGTACTAAGTTAAGTCTGGCAGTACTATAGTTAGTACTGATAGAGTGGCAGTACTATAGTTAGTATTGGTCGTATGTAGTTAAGTCTGTTTATATAACAGAATAGAGGTAATAGTTATCTTAGAGATATTTTAGGAGATATCTTAGGAAAGGATATGCATTATCCTTTCATACGTTTTGTAAATCCTTCTAGGGTTTCCTTGGTGTATACTAAGGAACCTACGGGCATCTGGGTTTAATATATCGCAATAGGATGCATTGAAGCTTAATAGAAATTCAATGCAAATTCGTCTTTATTGTTCTTCTTAATTCTTGTGTTAAGATTCCGCATTAACACTTAATTATTCATAGCAGCGTCTCTCATATCGTTGATTTGGAAATTTATTCCAATGTTAGGCTATTGTCTTACAAAGGCTATATAGATCCAAGACCAAGGACCTACAAGTGGTATCAGAGCCAATAGAGGGACTCTGAGTAAGAAGAATCATAGAACCACAAACAAACCACTCTTCTTATTAACTTCTTTACAAAATGTCTTTAACTGCGAATGATGAGATCTCACGACAATCTCAGTGATGATGAAGCATCAAACATGAAGATGCATCAGACACTGGTGCTGCACCTAAACAAAAACAACAGGTGATTCCTCAAACAATTGTTATCTCAAATATCAAACTCCCAATACTGAAGAAGGAGGAGTATGATATATGGGCTATGGGGATGGAGCATTACCTTGAGTACATTGACAATGATGTTTGGAAGGTAATTCGAATGGAAACTCTAAGGAAGAGAATTTCAACTGGAAAGGTTGGTTGTTATTCGAATACTTACACAGTAACTGCTCAGGAATTCAAGCTGTTTGAAAAAGAAAGGGAAGGCTTAAAAATATCGTGTGATGGCCATTTCCAAGGAAAATATGAGAGATTTCATGGAATGGATGATGCAAAAAGAAATCTGGGAAAGCCATCAGAACTAGGGTTTGGTGGTAATGCAAATTCAAAGAAAATGCAGAAGGCTTTTTTCAAACATAGTTTGAGCATTTACAATATCAGTTCAGAAGGGTTTTAGAAAAGAATATGAAGATTCCGAAATAATTACTTTCTCAATTGGAAGTCATGGTGCTTAAGATATTCAACTAAGGGATGCAAATTTAAGTTTTTTGGTCTTGCCCCCAGCATGGTTATTCTAGGCAATGACTATGAGAAAAAACCAGATGTTGATACCTTTTTCTATTGTGATATGAATTTGTACAATAACTTCGGGGTTTTTGAGCAGGAAATACAAGGTGCCTCAAAAAACATCTTTAATGTGTCAAAAATGTTGCTTTTGTTTCACAAACAAAGCTAGCACTTAATAAGGTCTAAGTAAGATTTTACTTGGTGCCTCAGTACTTGCACTCCTTCTACTTCTTCAACCAATATTCCTGAAAAATAAGTTCTTGCTGGTTTTGCTGATGAAGTTATTTATTTCCTCTTTGCCAAACAATCAGAAGACTAGGACTTGCTTCATGAAGACCTGGAATAAATTGATGATTTGGACATTGAAGAGATGGACATAAACTGGCAGATAGCAATGATTGCTATTCGATATGAAGATATTTCTATAAGAAAACTGGAAGGGAGGAGTTCATGTGGGATGGAAAAAAACAATGTTGGTTTTTGACAAAAAAGAAGCTTGATGCTTAATTGTCTCAAACACTGGTCACTTTGCTAGGGAATGTACAAACAAAGGGGATACATGATGGAAAGAAGAGGAAAGGGAAGAGGAGAGACTCATTTTATCAACACCAAGAAGCTAGAAAGCAAGAGAAGAATCAGATGGGCTTGCTGACAATGGATGATGGTATTGTCAATTGGGGAGAACATACTGAAGATGAAGAGACAAATCATGCACTCATGGCTATCAGCTCCAGTAGTGAGGTATCTTTGTGTTCTAAAACTTGCATTGATTCATACAATACCCTTAAAACACTGTGTGATGAACAAATGAATCAGTTAGGTGATCAAGAAGCATAAATACTTGCCTATAGTCAAGCTGTTAAGAAACTAGAAGCTTAACTTGTTACTTTTCAAAAACAGCAACTTTCTCTAAATGAAAAGCTTACATTTCAGGCAAATGAAATATATGAAAAAGATGAAAAGCTTAAAAAATATAGGAGAATTGGAATGAAAGCTGTAAAAGAAAAGGAACAATTGCAGAAAACATTAGATTCATGGAAAGATTCTTCCAAGAATCTTTGGAGATTAATTAATTCTAGCATGAGTTCAAATAGTAAAGTTGGCTTAGGGTATAAAATACAATCAGATAATGATGTTCTAAGTTATGAGGAAGAAATGAATTTTTCTATTTTTAATTGTATAGAAGATGACTCAGTTGGAAAACCTTTGTATAGTAGATTTATAAAAACTAATGATTTTAAAGGTGTTCCACATCCCTTAAGTGGAGATTATACTCCTACACCACAAGAAGAAATTGATGAGTCTTTGTATGTTTATGGTAAAAAGGGACCCTAAGAGCCTGAACCTAGTGTATCAGATGATAGATCCAGTGAATATTCTACATGTCAATCTAATGACAGTGTAGGATCTATTGGAACTTCCACTGAACATTCTTTTGATCCTGAATCTGAGATTTCAAGAGTACCTAAAGAAGTGTATATGTCTAAACCTCTTACAACAAATGCACAAGGTGTGTCTGCTCCAAAATCAAAAGAGGTTGAACCTAGTTGTGTGGCACACATAAAAACTCCTAGGCAACAAATAAAAGATCAAGCAACACCTAATGTTAACTGGAAGAATTAAAATGCTATGATGGAAAAAGAACTAGGGGAAGGTTACTCTTTCAAAAAGAAGAAATGTTTTGTTTGTGGTAGTCTAAGTCATTTGATCAAAGATTGTGACTATTCGGAAAAGAAAATGGCAAGAGAGGCTGAGGTTAAGAAACAAAGGGTTTTTAATACTGGTAACATGTTAGCGAAACCAGTATGGACTAATACTGACAGGATTAATCATGCTAATCAATTTGTTCCTAGACCAGTACAACTTAATACTCGTAGGCCAAACATTAATTCTGTTAGGTCTAATATTAATACTGGTAGGATAAATATTAATTCGGTTAGGCCTAGAGTTAATACTGTTAATTCTAATGTTAATATTGTTAGATCTAGACAGCCGGTACCTATAAGGACCTCAAACAGCTTTGGTCCTAAAAGACCACAGGTGAATCAATTTAATCATAGAAGGCATTTTTCTAAATCACATTCATCTATAAGAAGACCCTTTGCAAAAAATACAGCACAAATGTCTCATTCTCATGCTGTAAAGGAAAATTGGGGATCTGCTGTTAAGACCTCAGCAGGTTATAATTGGAGAAACACTATACCAAACTCTAATTGTAATGGTAGACCAATTTCTATTAGAACTATGAATGCTAAAGGTCCACAAGGCAGAGGCTTGGGTCCCTAAGAGAAACTAATTTCTCTTTTTCATGTACAGGATCATCCACTCAAGAACATGGTAGATAGAGGTATATTTGATAGTGGATGCTCAGGGCACATGACAGGTAACAAGGATCAACTGGATGATTTTGAAGAATTCAATGGGGGATCTGTTACCTTTGGAGGTAGCAAAGGCTACATAACTGGTAAAGGTAGAATAAGAGTTGGTAATTTAGATTTTGATAGTGTGTCTTTTGTAAAAGAACTAGGGCATTTTAACCTTTTCTCAATATCACAAATATGTGATAAGCATCATGGTATGTGCTTAATTACACATAACTTTTTCCATTAAAAACGGACTTAAATGACCAAAAACAGACAAAAACTGACAAATATATGTTTGTTTTTCTTTATGTACTGTGCAGGTATTGGATATTGACAAAAGGACGAAAAACGGAGTCAAACCAAACAAAAAACAAGCCAAGCCAAAAAGTCAACAAAAAGGTCAAACAGTCAAAGTCAAAGTCAACCCCGACAAAGTCAGAGTCAACTCCGAGAAGCTGAAGCAGAAAATATAACTTGA
>BQNB010139417.1:2391-17561 GCA_026074375.1 Tanacetum coccineum
TTTACCCAAATTCAATCTACACTCACTCACACACACACGAACACTCAAGAACACCAATAAACCCTAGTTTCTTAACCCCTCACCCACACCCTAATTAACCATAGGGTTAATACCCCCCTCACAATCCTTAACCCATCCATCGCTTTCAATTAACCCCAATCCCAAATCCACCGTGGCTGAAAGAAGCATTGTGATTGGTTGATGTGACGTGTGTGAATACTCTCACATAACTAACACACCAAGCCACATCAATGATCCGTGTGCACCCTCTTTAATCCAACGGCCTAAAAACCATATCAAGGAGAGAGAAGAGATGGAGGGTCAAGATGAAGAAAAGAAGGATCGAGAAGAAGGAGGTTAGCTCAAGCTTGGGGTATAAAAACCCCCCTCATTCCAGCACACGAGAGTAGTAATTTTAGGTGATTTTTGGAGTTTAATTTTTGTAGTAGTTTAATTTTTCGATTCAAGTTTTTAGTAGTACTTTTTTAATGTAATTTCAATTTTATGTTATTTCATTTCGTATTGTAAGAAACTTATTTCAGTTTTAATAAAAGTTATATTTCATATAAATTTGTGTTTGATTTAAATTCTGTCAAAAATACTTGTGTTATTTCTGTTAATGATGAAGGCTTGATACCTATTGGAATTGGATGGCTGCTATGGTATCAAGGGTTTAGGGCTGAGGGTCAGCTTATAGGGTTAGATTAGGATTGATGTTTTTGATTTAGGGCTTATGTGGATTAAGCCATAAGCCCACACAGCTTATTGATGTTTTCCTGTTCATGCTGGAAAGCCAAGGTACACCTTATTTAAGTTTTACATTTGTTCTTTTTCTTTTTCTAAATAAGCTGTTAAGTTTCAGTAGTTAAATAAGTTGTTTTGGATTTGCTAAAATGTTTGATTAAGCAGAATTTATTGAGTAGTTAAAATCTGTCAAGTGCTTAAAATTTGCTTTGCTCATTTAGTTTTAGAGATAGAATACTAAGTTGATAAAGCTTTTTAGCTAATAAGCTTATTTAGCTTATTTTAAATAAGTAAAAATTGAGTTTCAATTAGATTTAGCTTTTAAATTCTGTTGAAAAAGCTGTTTATTATAAAAAAGGATGCTGATTGTTGGATGTTAGATGTTTCAGGGGCCAATCTTGCTTGTTTTTATAGTTTCTGTTAGTTTAAAGTTACACAGTAAGTCCTTGTTAAATGCATAATTAGTCCTTAGTTATTTACGCAGTTAGTCCTTAGTTAATTACATAGTTAGTCCTTAGTTAGTTTGATTGTTAAGTCTCGTTAATCCTAAGTCCAGGGACTATTTCTGTCAAGTGATCAAACTTTGTGTTTTTTATAAAACATAAATGTTTGGCCGCCTACCCTTATCTTTCTGTTTTGCCACTATTAACCCATGTGTTTGTTTTGATTTAGTTTAAGTTTTATAAAATAGTTTAATTAAATAATCAAATTAGTTTTTTTAGTTTAATTAATTAAATTAGTTTTTAATAAATAGTTTAAAATTAGGGCTTTTAATAAAATTAATTTTCTGCATTTTTTCTCTTTATAAAAAGTATTTTTATAGAATTTTTAGTTTAAGTTTTATATTTTTAAAAATTAATTTTCAAATTTAGTTTTAAAACATTTAATTTTCAAACCTTTAGTTTTTTTTTAATTTTAACCTTTTAAATAGAAAAAATTAGTAATAAAAAAAAAATGTTTTTCTCATATTTTTAAGTAATTTAGGATTAAACTAGCTTAAAAAGTATTTTTCTTAATTTTTATCAATTTAATTTCTATTTTTAGAATTTAATTTAGATTAAATAGTTTTAAATTCATATTAAATCCAAAAAGCTTTAAAAAAAATATTTTTTTTTTCCTAAAAATTTTCTTTAGCAATTAATTAGAGTTGGGGAATTTAGTGTATAATTTTAGGATTTATATTGCATTTGTTTTCTTAAATGTCGCATTCTATGTACTTTTTTTCGGTTAAATTTTTAGTTTAATTTGTTAATTAGTTGTTTAATTGTGCCTTAAATATTAGTAGTGTTATTAAATCAAAAAAATATCTCTTTCTTATTCAAATCACGATCCAAACTTAAACGAGGTGTCCATGCACGAGTCATTGGGGAAACGACCCGGGTGATCATACTTACCCGGTTTAATATACGTATTTTATATTATATTATATATATTTTTGAGAGTGAATTTTATCAAGGGTAACTTGGCATTTTTCTTAATTACTCTCGGGATTATATTATATTTTATAGTATATTTTACGTGTGTAAAACTTACGCAATCACTTATCCTAAAATAATGATAATAGTAGTAATGAATAAGTGTGACGTGAGGAGGTTCGCCTCTTCCTTTCTCGTGTTTCGTGGTTTGTGTTGTATGTCCAGGATTGCCCCGGATTATGAAGACTCTCGTGCTCGTGGTTTTGTCCTTCGTCCACTCGAGCTTCAATCCTTAGCATGATTATGGGAATCCAATATCCTAAATCTTATCGACTAACGTTTATCTTTGAGCATACTTAATAAACGGCTTTAGATTTACGTAGAAACCCTTCTTAAAACATTGAGGACAATGTTCAATTCTAGTATGGGGGGATCTATCGATTTGATTGTGCCTGCAGTCGTTGTTTTTACGTAATCCTGTTTTTACCACCAAAATACCAAAAAAATGAAAAATTTTAAAAATTTTCAAAAATAAAATAAGTGTTTTGTCACAATGTTGACTTTCCTGCTGGGTAGAATAAGAATAAATTTTGACTCGATCGAGCGTGTTGAGCTCTTAGCTTTGTCCCTTAACCGTTATAAACTTGACTAAGCTAGTTTATTTGACTAAGCATTCGCGGATCTTTTTATTAAAGATTTTAAATTTGCGAAGAACGAGAAATGATAGAGTTAATTATGAGTTAGATGCTAAACAAGGATTATTTGGAAATCTTAAGAGCTCATAAGTGTAGTTTGTGGCTTTTTCTCCCATAAGCTCCTAACCTGACTAATAATACGTGCTCTTTTCGAAAATTAAACTTAAATCAACAATATTTGAATTTGAAGCTTTATTAATTTATTTAGTCTTAGTTCAGCTATATACTTAAATTTTCCAAAAAGAAATTTTCTCTATATATCGTGGTAAAAATAAGTGTAAAAAAATAAATAAAATAAAAAAATGAGGAAATAATAATAAAAACTGTGGGCTGATAAAAGTTTACTGCCTCTTGCCGGCTCACAACCGATGTGGCAGTCTTTAAAAGAAGGCCCATAGTAAGAATAATAATCCGAGACTGATAAAAGTTTGTTGCATCTTGCCGGCTCACAACCGATGTTGCAGCCTTCAAAAAGGTCGAGGATTTCCTTCGTTTATTGGATGGGGGTTATAAGTATAATTCTATTAATGTTAAGTATGTGATTTAATAAATATAGGGAAAATCTTTTTTTCTTAAATTTAAATATGCTTTTGAACTAAGACTATTTCGTTTTAAGTTGTGGTTTTTCTAAATGAATTGTTTATTTAACGGGAAGCCTAAGAGTTTTTGAAACCGAAGGTCCGTGAGTTCCGATACTATTCTCTGTGGGGTGTCAAAAGCCTGGTCACCTAAGCCGGTCTCGGCTGGGATGTGCCGAGAAGAAAGTCGCTACATGGAATGATCTCGCCTTCAAAATCATAATTCTTGGGTGGAACGTGAAGCATAGAAATATTATAATTTTCTTAAAAAGGTTGATCCATGGTTGAAATTCGAAATAAGCACATTCACCTAAGATATAATAATTGTTGGGAGTGAAAAGTTTCACAAGTTACAAGTATGAGTAGTGTTAGCATCTTAACTTATATTTAACGGTGATTCTTTTTATGGCTTGGTTTGGGCACAAGTGAAAAATCAAGGCGATGATTTTTCATTTTTGGGGCATTTTAGGATTGAAGTGCTTATTTGTTCTATGAACCCCCCCCAGAAAGGTTATGAAATAACAAAGTATTGGGACATTCTAGTTAAGAAGAAGGAAAAAGGAAAAATATAAAAAAATATGTGGTAATTAGTGTAAATATTTAAAAATGGTCAAAATGGAGCTTTACAAAGCTATTGAGTTCTTAATTCCTTAAGATGAACACTTAGCTACTTTTCAAGGTAATTAGTCGAGAGGAATTAAGACTCTTAGTCTTCTAAAATGGATATTTATATCATTGCGTGAGGACATACAATAGCTTAGTATGGGAGATTTTGGAATGTGCTTAATTACACATACCTTTTACCTATAAAAACGAGCATAAATGACCAAAAACGGACATAAAATGCCAAATATATGTGTGTTTTGCTATTTGTGTTGTGCAGGTAACGAATATTCACTAAAGAACAAAAATAAAGCCAAAACCGATAAACGAGCATCGTGATTGAATGAGCGTGGAAGATCAAAGACTATGACGTTTGCATCTTTAATGGACAACCGCATACCAGGGGGGGGTTAATAGGCCGAGTAAACCAATTAAGCTTATCTATTAAATCAAAAGCCCAAAGTCCATTTAATAACCAAACAAGCCCAACAAAAGCCCAACCATAAACCCATTAAATCTATTTGCACCGTTAGTCCCTGGAGGTTTTCACCTCTAGTCCTTAGGGACTAACATAGTTATCCTTACACCGTTAGTCCTTAATAATAACCCCGTTAATTTTAAAACTTATAACAAATCCCCCTTTTCTCGCAAAGCACTATTACACACGTCATCTCACATCGAACCTTGACTCCCAACAATATTTTAAATACACCATCAATATCCTCAACCCACACCATAAACTTGCCAATTCACCTTGGCTTTCCCCTGGATTTTCTTTGGCTGTCTGGGGCATGTTCTCAAGATTAAGGGCTCAAATTATACTACTTGGAGCCAAAGCAAAATGGATGGCTAAGATGATGGTTTCGAGCTCACTCACACAAGAAACACACCTCTCTCTCTCCTCACAGAAGAAGCACAACTAGCACGCACCAAGCCCTTAGTTTTTTCCTATAAATAGTGATAGGATTTCTCTTGTAAAACCATCTAGTGTAATTTAGTTTTAGGAGTAGTGTAGAGTAGGTAGCTTATTTTCCAGCTTATTTACAGCTTTTATGCTTTTAAATATTGTACTTTCCTTTTCAAAGTAATGTAACCTCATTTTATTAATACAAGTTAATTTTCAAGCTTATTCTAAATTTTGTCTTATTAATCCTGTTTACTTATTGCAACTTAAAGCTTAATCTGTTTTCAAATCATAATTTCATAAGCCAAACCTGGATGGGCTTATGGACACCACCAGCTTATCTTTGATAAGCTGGAGCTTAGTAGATAAGCTCTTTTGAGCATATTAGCCTTGTTTAGAGCAAAGGCAATTGTAAGTTTCACTTTTCTCATTTCAAGCTTATTTACTGTTTCATAGCTTATTCATTGCTTATTATGCTTATACTGCTTATTAGAGTTTAATTGTTGCTTAATCTGTCTTTAATTTGCTTATTAGATTTAGTTTTAAGTTTTCATAATCTGTTTTATTCATTTACTAAAGTTTTCATTAAATCTGCCTTAATATGCCTTTAAACTGCTTAGTGAGTTAGTGCTTATTTCAGAGCTCATTCTTGTGTTCTAATTGCTTATTTGCCTTTAACAATCATTGATCTAAATCTGTTCTAAGCCTGCACCAAGTTTTATAATCTGTTTTAGTTTTAAAATGGTTTTAGGAAATTTAAAGGAGTGTTTGGGTTAGTGGTTTTATTCTAAGTTGAAACGTGTTTTGGTCATATTGGTTGAGAAATCCATTTTAGATTAGCTTTAAATCAGTCTTAATTCAAGTTTAATAGGTTTAGATTCAGTTTTAATTAGTTTTGTAGTTTAGTTTATCTAAATTCTATATCTGCTTTTTAAATAAGTACTTAGGTTCTGATTTTGTTCAATTTGATTTAGTAATACATTTGAGGCTTTAGTTGGTGCTTAGTTTATGTTTATAATGTAGTAGAATAGTTGTACTTTAGGTTTGAATTTACCATTTAAAGTTTTACTCAAATCTGTCATATGCATCAGATACATATCAGCTTAAAAGTCCAATTTCATTGCTTATTTTAGGGTAGCTTAAGAGTGTTTTAGAATTTGGAATTCCTTTCATAAGTAGCTTATAGTTCAATCTCCATCTGTTTGGGCTTACTTTATAGTTTAGAGCTTAATTTACTAGCTTATCTTAGGTCTGAACTTATGCTTTCAGTTTTGTTTAAAAATCTTAAAAAGCCAAAATTAGTTTAAACTGCCATCTTTTTAGTAGCTTTTCCTAGCTTAATACTTGTTCAAATTCTTTGATCTCTGTTTCTAAGTGCTTATTGAGATATAGAATTTATCTGTATTTAGGATTCAAGTTTTAGGTTATAGCTTAAAGTTCTTATTTCCTAGCTTTAAAAGTAGTGGTTAGCCTGTTTCAGGAATGTTTCTTTTAGTTTAATCTGTCTGATTTAAATAGCTTATTTTGTGCTTATTATTAAGTTTCAGAAAATGTCCTAGTTATAAAATTTGCTTATTCTCATTAGTTTTTTTTAAGTTTTAGTAAAAAGTTTTAAAAAAATAAAATAAGTTCCAAAAAAAAGGGGTCCAGGACTCGAACCTGCGACCTCTCCTTCACAACACACACACACTACCACTGCGCCCTTGGGTCTTTTTCATAAGACCCTTGGGCCACATTTCTTATAAGGTAGTTTTCAGTTTTAGGCTTACAGCTTATAACAGCTTATTTAGAGCTTATCTGTAACAGCTTATTTCAAGTTTTTAATTTTCTTGCACTAGTAACAAGTCAAAGTATTTACTGTAATTTTTTAGAAATTTTATAAATTAGTTTAGTATTTTTAATATTTAATTTAGATTAAAAGTGTTTTTAAATCATAATAAATAAAATAAAAGTCAAAAAAATATAATTCTTTTTCTGAAAATTATTTTTAGTCATTTAGGATTTATAAAAATTAAATTTGAGGTTGTAGGGTTAAAATTTGATTTAGTTGCTTAAACGTCGCGTTTTTAAATTCTCGTTATCGTTTTCGTGCTTAATTTGTTAAATGCTTTAAATTGTCTTAATTGTTTACTTGCTTTTACATGTTTTAATGCGTTTTCATTAGTAGTTATAGAAACCAAAATCAAAATCTATTGAAACCATTCAAATCACGCGATCACGAACTTAACCGATTCTCAATTCACGCTTCGTCGAGGAAACGACCCGGGAGGTTTTTGAACTTTGCTTTGGTTAAAAGTAATTTTCTTAAAAACCTTACGGAATACTTTTCTTATACTATAATTTGGTATTTGGTATTTTAGTTATATATATATATATATATATATATATATATATATATATATATATATATATGTATATATATATATTATATATTATATATACTAAGGAATCAAACCAATACTGAATTTCAATTTCGATTAATCTAATAACATCATTTTCGGTACAAGGAATTTTCGATAAACTTAACTTGGACTTCAAAGACAACAATTTTATTTTCACGGTTTCTTCTTGATTTAGTAAAATCCCGCAAAAGACTCACTTCTTTTCTCGGTTTAATTCAGATTTGTAAAATCTCGTGAACTAGAATTTCATTCTCATAACCACAACAACAATGACTTTACCTACTTAAGATCCTACAAATCATTTTCACTTCACATCACGGTAAAATGGAAACGAAAGATATTTTATCTTCGTGTTCGAATTCGGAAGAACAACAAATGCAACAAATACAAGACAAAGCAAAAAAGAGTTGCATGGTATCTTTTTGACTACTTCATTCACACCTCAAGGTTCTTTCAAACAACGACTTAAAAGGAACTCGAACCGAGCGTGGATTCATACGGGCATTTGCAACACTCTTTTGTCAAGATGTTTAAAATTCACAGGCATAATGTTCCTAAACGTGGATCAACTAGAAAAGCAACTTGACAAAGAAGAATTTCAAGAGATTGGATCCATGGCTGCTTTTAGAGTACTCGAGACACAGTTTCAGAAGTTCATCAAGTCACGGATTTTTTTGGATGATGAAGATGGTCTAATGACACGCAAGTAATTTCTAGCATATACTCGAACCGAGGTTCAACAATTCCGTGATACACTAATCCAACAAATGAAATCTGTTAAGAAGTCAATTGATGAAAGAGCATTGCATAAAAGAGAGTACGACAGCAGGGTGAATGAAAGAACAAATGCTGACAAAATAGGAAAGGTTGATACGAGTAAAGCATTGGATGCTAGTTTGGTTGCCACAGAAAGTAGTGGGACAAAATCAAGAGAGCAGGATACAAGCAGCAGATCAGGGAATGATGCACATGCTGATGATGCAGATATTAGACCCATATATGATGAAGAGCCAATGGCTGAGGTACAAACGACTGCTAAAATCAATGTATTTACTATAGGACAACAGCATGCTGAGCAACCTGAATTCAATAATGAAGGAGAGGTTGACCATAATGTTGAACAATGTCATGGCATACGTCATTTGCCTGCTAAATTAACTGATAACCAGATAATTGAACTCTCAAATCAATCTCTCGAATCTGAAAATATTTGTCTCAAAAAGACCGTTGCTCAGTTTCAAAAAGATTTTTCAAAATTAGAAGCACATTGTATTAATCTTGAACTATAATTGCAAAACAATGTTTTAAAATCAGGGCAACAGAGTCAATTTTTGAATGAAAAAAGTAATAAAACCAAGGTTAAACATAACATAAATGTAATTGAAACAACAAACATCGAATTGGAACATAAAGTGGCTAAATTACTTAAGGAAAATGAGACTTTGAAAAAGCATTACAAAGAACTGTATGATTCTATCAAAGCAACGAGAACTAAGAGTATAGAACAGATAACTTCTTTGATTTCTAAAAACAATGAGTTCAAAGCTCAACTTTAGGAAAAGGGGTTTGCAATTACAACATTAAAAAATGAGTTAAGCAAATTAATAAAAATTGTAAGAATACTAAGTTTGAAAAACCATCAATCTTAGGGAAACCGATTTTACATCCACTCAGAAACCAATCAATTGTTAGACAACCGACTGCGTTTAAATCTGAACGCCCAAATCTTCAAAACCACGGTTTGCCTCCCAAGTTGATGTGAAAAACGATTTGTCAAAACCAGTCACTACACATTATTTGCCTAAGGAAAGAGAATCTTCTTTTGCAAAACCTCATCACGTGATTGCATCTAGCGAATCTAGGAATAGTTCAAAGAACATGTCAAGATTTAGTTCAAATGACATGGTTTATAATCACTATCTAGAGGAAGCTAAGAAAAAGACACATAAAATTGGTAGGAATTCAAGACCTAGTGTGATGCCTTTTGCTACATCACAATGCACAGCTAATGGTAGCAAACCAAAACCTATGATCAATAACCAAAAGCTTAGGAATTGGCCTGCATCTAAGAGTAGTTATGTAACGACAAATATTGTGCCCAAAGCAAATCACTCTACGAATTCTAGTTCTTTTTTTTATTCTAAACATTTTGTTTGCTCGACATATCAGAAATGTGTCTTTAATGCAAATCATGATGATTGTGTAACAAAATTTCTGAATGAGGTCAACTCACGTGCTGAGGTACCATCCCACAAGACAACACAAAAGATCCAAAAAAAAAAAACAACCGTAGAGAATTATAAGTATTGCAAAGAATCCAGACTGCAGATCCCTACTGAACATTAGGGTTTTCTTTCAAAAAGACTTCCATTGTTGCATGAGGAAAACAAGTGACTCCTAGATCTTGTCTTAGGTGGAAACCGACGGGTAGAGTGTTTAAAACTGTTGGCCTGAGATGGATTCCTTATGAAAAGATATATTCACCTCTAGGCACAAACCAAGGTTCGACAAAAGTGCAACCCAACATGGTTCAAATTCTTTATATCCTCAATATCTTAAATGCATACGAAATCTTGATTCAAGTGCAGTACTTCCAATCAATGTTCAGGAGAAACAAACTCTTGATTTGAGTGCAGGTACTTCTTTCAATAGAGACAGAATCAAGGCATTGATAAAAGAAAATGTGATATCTGGGAGACCAAGGTTACATGGGATAGCTTTGATACAAGAGATATCCTCTAGACCATCGTCCCAGGGGATTCGAAGTTTACTTACTTCTTGATTTTATTTTATTTTTATTTTTATTTTTGTATATAAAACCTATAAAACCAAATACAAAAATATAAAATTTCAAAAAGCAAATACAAAATCAGAAAATTTCAAAAATATTAAAAAGAATATTCGCGACATGTCTCTTGGGATCGATAACATTTACGTGCCTAGAAATGTCGATTAATATTGACACGTGTGTGTAAATGAAGTTCGAACAAGAGTTCAAACGTTTCTAAACATGTCATTTCTATTTTTCTTTATGGTTTATGTGCAAATCAGTACATAACTCAGACTTCAAATAAAGTAAATTTTATCTATAAAGATAACTTATCCTCACAACGAGAAAATCAACTTTTCTCGATCTTGAGCAGTTCTTACAAGAAATTCAAAGTTTTGTGCTCAAGAAAAGGAATGCGTACGTTTCTGTGCGCTTATCCTTAGAGATAGACGAGAAGTCTTCTAACATTTGGTTTTTCCAAAAGGTTGAACACAATTTTTTAAGAATTTCTCAATGACAATTCAAAATCTTTCAAAATTATGTGTTCAACACTCCTTCCCTCACAGAGGTTTTAAAGACAATCATTTTTAACAAATGGTATCATTTTTATAAATGAGTCCATTCTTGAGGGGGAGTTTTTTGAAAACCAAAGTTTTAATGTTTTTGAATACATCATCTCACGACAATTCTTATGTATTCGAAACATTATAAAAAGTCTTAATAACAAATCAGTAATAATAATGACAACTTACAATAGAATGTTTGTTATAAAATGATCCAGTGTCTGAGCATAATTTTTCAAGAATTCTTCAATGACATTTTATAATCTTTCAAAATTGCGTGCTCGACACTAGCTCAACCGTAATTTTATATTCTTTTTACAACTTGGTATCATGTCTTTCGGTGTCAACCATATGTAAAATTAACGGGGAGCAAGAAGAAAAAGTTCCACATAATTCATGTTGTAACATTTTTCTCCTCATAGAATTTTTATGACAAATTTTAATCACTTGGTATTTCAAAGACTAAGTGAATTAGTATTTAAAATAAGGGGAGAAATGTGATTAAAATGTGATGTAGAAAATAATAAATGATCTAAAGACTAAAAGTGCTTTATACTTCTACCCACATGTGCAAAACACTTTCGTTTATCGATGCACGTATGAAGGGGGAGTTTTTCCAAAAGATAAAACACTCAAAGTGTTAAACGTTTTGATATTCTATCAAACACTTTGATTGATTTTCAAGGTTTTATGGTTACGATCAAATACCCAACAACCTATTAATTTCACGACGATTCTGAAGTCATAAAAGACACTTCTTCATCTTCAATTGATTACATACCCAAATCACCAACATCATCAACATCACCCTCACCAAATGGTTACTTGAACCCATCAACATCTCCTCCTCCAAGAGTTTCTCCACCACCTCCAACTCAAGATAATGCATCAATGGACATCACTCTCACTCTTTCCCCAAATACCCCACTTGATGTCCAATTTGATACTCCATCACCTTCACCACCTATCATTGCACATCCTATCCCTTGGAATTTCCTTGAAGCACATGGTAACTCATGCCTTTGTTGTATCCACAACCGAACCCTCATTTTCGGGTTAAGTGATGAACTTCACTATATGTTTTCATATATTGAACACATGCTCTCACAACCACCAATCATCATCACACCACCTCCACCATCATCCCCAAACTAAACATGCTCTATGTTTAGTCTCTCAAATAATTGATCCTCTACCATTTTGCATGCAAGTCCTATGGAGCTTTACTAGTTATAGGACTTTTGTACTTTTAATTTCATGTATGTTAGCATGTTATTTTCCTTATGTATGCATGAGTGTGTTTCACACACTACTTTAATTTTAATGAATGATCATTGTTGGTTGTATGTCATATTTTTCTTCCTTGCTACATGTTAGAAATATTTGTATTGTTCTAACCCATTTTGTAGCCAAGAAACCATAGCTCGATTCCTTGGTGCCCTCGAACGAGGGGGAGCACACATCAAGGGGGAGCATTTATTCCGTCGATTTTACTAGCAATCCTCGACGATGCCTTTTTGATTCTACAAAAAGGGGGAGAAATGACATAAAACTCACTAAATACTTGTTTAAAAATAATTTTACATTTAATGAGTTTAAATTTTGTAATCATCAAAAAGGGGGAGATTGTTGATAAAATATAATGCCTAAAAACATTAATAATATTTTTTCACATCTTTACGTTTTGATAATCACAAAATATAAAAACGTTCAACGTAAAATTAAACGTAAACAAGTATTTAGTAGTAAATATTCATTTCAAACTTATATCACTCCAAGGTATGAATAAACAAATGCTTGATGCATTTTATGATCAAAGGAAACTTTTATAAAATGTTGTAAACTTTTTATAAACATCACAAAACATTTTTTACATTTAAAAGAAATGTTTTATTCAAAATAAACATTTTGAATTTCAAATTTTCGGACCTAAAACGGCTAGAAATGGTCCAGTAAACACCTCCCCTGAATAGGACAAAAAGGAGCGTCTGAATAAGGGGCGGCCCCCTTAATTACATGGGCGGCCCCCTTAATTTTAAGGGGGCCGACACCCTATTTAAGGGGGTCGGCCATAGACCCCGCTCCTCCTTTTTGTCCTATAAATACTGGACTATTCCCCAATATTTTTCTCACCTTTTGCACTCATTCTTTCTGCTCAAAACAGCCCACTTATCCTCTCTAAAAATTATTTGATCATCTAATCATAAAGCTTTGTTTCTAAGTGATCCAAGCTTAATTTCTCAAGTGCAAGAGAAGAATACTTCCATCATCAAGTGAAGAAGTATTACACCTTAGTGTGTATTGCAACCTTGTTGCATCCATATCACATATTTGTAAATCAATTGTATTTTTGGTAGTTTGTGTGTATAGCTAGATCTTAGTGATCTTTGTAGTCATAGTAAGGATAGTTATGATAATTTTAGTTGTGTGAAGAAGTAGTGAAGTAGTGAAGAAGTAGTAAAGTAGTGAAGAAGTTATGAAGTCGTGAAGTTGTGAAGAAGTCATGAAGTCATGAAGAAGTTGTGAAGTTGTGATAAAGTTGTGAAGTAGTGAACAAGTCATGAATTTGTGTTGTGATAGATTGGTTCTATCTAAGATTAGAACTAGACATTTAACTTTGTGTCGTAAATCGGTGTAAGCAACGTTGTGTACGGTTTTCTCCACCATAAGGGAGTTTGTTGACATAGTGAAGAAAACTCTAGAGTTAGGTGCTCGGGGAGTGGAGTAGGGCGAAGAGGTGCTTCGTTACCGAACCACTATAAATCCTCGTGTTGTGGTTTGATTGTTCTTACTCTTATCTCTTGTCTTACTTTATCATTTCATATACTTATATTGTTCATATTGTGCAAGCATTGAATTCACAAAAAGTTGAATCTAAGTTTTACAAACAAACATAAACCTTAAATTAAAAAGCTGTAAACTATTCAACCCCCCTTCTAGTTTTCCACATCTCTCACAGGACACACATCTGGAAGTGGGGAGGGCAAGATGGAACATCAATTTGAATTGATGGCTAATGTACCAATCACACCCCATGATTCACCTCTCCCAGGAGGTTTACACATCTGGAAGTGGTGAGGGTAGACTAAAACTATAGGAATTAATGACTATGTGTACAAAAGGATTAATAACAGGTGATTTACTTGGAGAAAGAGAAAGTGATGCTCAACTGTTAGATCCTCAGACTAAAGAAAAGAGTCAAGAGATTAGAAAGACAAAGGAAGTCAAGCACCTCACAACCAAGAAGGAGGAAATATAGACAAGTTGAGTCTTCAGATGATGATTTGAATGAAGAGGATGCATCTAAATAGGGGAGGAGCAGTGACAAGACAAAGCAGTGATAAGACAAAGCAGTGACAAGACAAAGCAGTGACAAGACATAGCAGTGACAAGACAAAGGAGTGACAAGACAAAGCCAATGTTATGCAATTGCTGAAATGGAAATTGCATGAAAATTTTGGAGTTCACACTCTGTTTATGGATGGTACACCTATGGAGATTAATATGCTAGTAGAGAAAAAGTACCCACTGATCAAGGAATTATTGGAGAAGATGCTGAACTTGTAGTTAGAAGCTGAAGAAGAAAGTACTATGGCAATTGAGCTTATCAAGTCCATCAAATCAATGCTTGAAGAGTAGTAAAATGTTTGGATACATCCTCCTAATGACAATTAAAAAAAATATTTGTGGGGGGGGGGGGGGGGGGGGGTAAAAAAAAAAAAAACAAGATGCTTAAACTAGAAGAAACTTGAGATGGACAAGTAATATTCAAGTTGTAGGGGAGGATTGTTAGGAATTTTGAGTTACTACTGCCAGTACTACTTTATTACTGCTGGTTCAAGATTGATACGGCTGCTAAAGACTATAGAAATAGACTAGTAGTTAGTACTCTATTTTTTTTTTTTTTTTTGTTAATTAGTTATACTGTAGTAACAAATGTTAGTAGTGTCCAGTATAGTTAGTACTCATTAGTTAGTTTATTAGTACTGTTAGTATAAGAAGTTAGTACTGCTTAAGTGATATGCATGAGATATATAGGAATAGATATGCATGATCACTTAACGCGTTTTGTAAGCCCATTAGAGTTTTCCTTAGTGTATAAAAGGAACCTAACGTCATAGTTAGAGAAATCAATATTTCATAGAAAACACATATCTCATAGTTAGTTATTCTATAACCTTGACAGAATATTTGCAATCAATATATTTAAGTTTAGTATCCATTGTTCTTCTTATTATTGCAAGTTAGATTCCGCATAACTTGTAGTATTTACAATCATAGTTTATCTTATAGTTAGTTTGGATTTATCCAAGTTAACTAAGCTTTAACAACCTAAATAAGATCTGTTTATTTGGGATTTCACACTAAAGTATATGGAATTACACGTTGTCTCCTATGGAATTGATAATGTTGCTCGACCTCTTCTGCTCTTTTTCTCGTCTGAAAATTGACTTTTATGGTTTAGGTATCGATAATATGATTTAGTACACTTAAAA
>BQNB010139418.1:0-17561 GCA_026074375.1 Tanacetum coccineum
CTTTTTAACGAAGTTTCTGAATCAGCTTCCCCCAAACCAACATCCCTGTCTTGAGCAAATTCTGAAGCTTTGATGTAGCTTGAACAATCTTCTATTTGTAATTGACGTGCACAACGAAATTTTGTAGAAGCAGAAGTGGAACCAAACCAAATGCTACTACTACTTGTCATCAGGTCTTGGTGAATTTCCGTTTGGGGGAACATGCAAGAAATCAACAACAAATCTTCTCCCATATGCAGAATACTTCACACAAACCATACTAAGTGAAGTAGACTACACTACTTCCCCCTGAAAGTCGAACAAAGTACACATTGCATGAATCTTCCAAACCAATAGTTTATGTGCCTATAGCCCTTCTTTATTGACCCAAAAAACCACACCACGTACACGATTTTCCCCCATGATGGTTGCGAACTCTCAGAAGCATCATCGTCGTGTACGTTTATATACTCGAGAAGTTCTTGTCATAAGCACTGATTGTTGTGTCGTGTAGGTTGTTATTTTAGTTATCAAGTTTTACATTTATATTTTGCCAACTTAACCTAAAACAACACTTTAACGGGCAATGTACCCGATCAGATGTAGTTTTGTTGGTAAGTAGGGTGTCGATCGCTAAGAGCGAGAGCATTAATCTATAGTTCTATCAATAATTTGGTTAACTAAACTAAGTTAACTCTAATCTATGTTAAACCTATGCTAAACCTATGTTAATCCTAATTCTAACGGATAAAGGGGATTTTCAGTCTGAAAGACTGGCACAAGTTTTGTGGTAACTTAGATCAATTTAAAACACAATAACACACGCAAGCAGATAATCAAAAGATAGAAGCGCGATCTAGCCAAATATAAGAAAATTGTATTAACCATGATTAATCCAATTAAAACGTTGGTTTGTTTATTTTAGTGCAATGAGTGCTTATCTCGAGGCGGCATATCATTTCAAGATTTAGGCGATACTTCTTCCTAAAACCTAGACATGTAGAATTATGTCAAAATTAAACGCATCCGCATAAAGCATCCTATTTTTTGATTATAATCTATCTTAGGAGATTAATAATGGTGATCTTATTAAACCCTAGCTCATGGAGACTTTACCCACTTACTGCTTAACGGCTCTTTATATACTAGTAGTCTACTGTCTGAGTCTTTACCAAAGGAATCAGTACGTTATTTGTTAATCCTAGGTCACCTGCTAGTTAGGGGTGAGCAGAAACCGCATCGCAAATCGTAAAACCGCAAAAAACCGCACCGCGGAAAAAACTGTGACAACCGTGGCTTGAGCAGGTTGGTCAAACCGTAGTGTTGACCTAAATATCTGTTCTATAAGTATAGGTTATGTGTTATATGTGTTTATACGTGTTTATATGTGTTTGTGTGGGATATGTGAAATTGCATAATCAATCCATTGAGCGTGACCGTCTCATTGGGATTGGATTTGTGTTGGATTTTGTGGAATTCATTTCGTTCACTTTTGGTGACAAGGAAATGATTTTGGTGATTGAAGCGGTTTCGCGTTAATTGTGTAAGTAATTATACGTATACGTATTTATGTGTTAGTAATATTAGGATGAGATTAGGTTCTAGTAGTTAGAATAAGAAAGAAATGAAATTTCTATTTTTGGAATGTTAGGTTTAATAAAAATGAAAAGTTAATTATTTTTAAAGGTCTAGTAAATTGCGTTTACGCAAAAAGGTATGCTCAAATAAGCTTAGGTTTTTATAAAAACTTAAGGTAAAGCAAATAATTAAGTAATTAATAAATAAATAAATAAATATTTTTTTATACATGAATAGTAAAAAACGAATTTTAAAGAAAAAATAAAGAATTTTTTTTAAAAGGAAACAAATACTAATTAGATCTTATCTATAATTAATTGAGGGTCTATAAATACAAAATAAAATCCCAAACCCTCCCCCCTTTGTGTGACCGGTCGAACAAGAGAGAAAAAAGGAGGAAAAATTAGGGTTTTTGCTTTTGTGAAGAAAACAAGCTTTAAGGTATGTTTAATTAATCTTTGTTAGTTATTAATCATTAAAAACATGTAATAATTATTATGATGGAATTAGGGTTTTTATAAATCTGTAAATTAATGATATTAATCATGTCATAATGATTAGGGTTTAATTGTAATCGTATGGGTATGATCGGTTAGGTTTAATTCGTGTTAAAACTTGATTTAGGTTTGAGCAGAATTTTGGGTCGTGTTGTTCAGATGATATCTCATGATTAATAACGAGATTTTTGATGAATCTTATGTCTAAATTGTAGTCCAGAGAGTCTACTTTCCAAAAAGTCCGGCCTCGAACAATTTTGAGTTCGGGGAGTAAACCCCCTACTTAAAATTCGAATTAGGATTAGCCCTTTTACAGAAGTCAATTTCTATGTGTCTATTAAACTTCCATAAATTTTTAGCCTCTGATTTGTTGTCTAAGTATGGTTTTTAGGGTCATACTTTTTAGTGTGCGTGCAGGTCCGAATTGGGACTGTTTTGAAGTTTGATTTTATTTGAGATGGTTACACATATAATTAATACTTGGGAATCTCATGGTAGTTAGTAAACACATAAGGGATCATGTGTGATTTTTGGTATGAATTATGAGAGTCATTAAGTAAGGGTTTTAGGTGCGTAAAGTCACACTAAAATTCTGCAGTTTTGATTAAAAAGGAGTTGTCTAATGTAATGTGTTAATGAAGCGGTTAAGGTTGGGCATGGTGTCGGGGTGACCCATGATGGGACATTAAACCCCTAGAGACATCCATCATATGATTGTTACATGTGCGTTAAGCTTTTGGCTTAGTAGCGTGTAACACGAGTTATTTTGTTGTTTAGATTTGTGCTAGTTGTTTGTGAAGCTTTTTGTTGGAATCTTTTGGAAAGCTAAGCAAAGGTGAGTTTCATAGCCCCTTTTTCTCATGATATTTTGGGGTGAGAATGATGCTTGTCTTGTCTGTCTTGTCTTGTTTTGTTTTGCTTGTCTTGTCTTGTCTTGTTGATGTTGTTATGTTGTGAGATTTAGAGCGGGGGTAACGTTCCTACCCAGTGTTATGAGATGTGACTTCGCCTACTTTGTGGGTAAGATCCTTGGAGGTGATCAACTCCTTGTGATATTGTGACTTCGGTACCAAGAGTCTGGAATTAGGATTTGTATTCCTTTCTATGACTATTAGTGGAGCGGCGAGGTACGCCTACCTCATTGTTTTGATATGATTGTGGATCGTGGGCACGTTCCGTCCCGTTGTTGTTACTTGTTGTCATGAATTGTTTTGGTAATTGCATCAGTTTATTGAAAGTTTATTTTGGATATTGTTGTATGTCGTAAACCTATGATTCTCGCTCAACTTTATGTTGACGTTTTAAGCATCATTTTCAGGTGAGCTTAATGGTGCTAAGATAGAGCGAAGTGGCTAGAAGAGACCGTAGGATGCTTGGAGTTTATTTATGCGTTCTGTTTTGAATAATTGCGTTTGCATGAATTGTTTGGATTATGTTTTGCATGTCATTTATTGACGAGACTCTTTCTCATTAATAAAGACACCATTAGGTTTTGGGTATTGTTATGACACTTTGTGTCTTTGCTTTACTTTAGTTTTTATTTTAGTATTCTCTATATAGACACCATGTGTTGTGATGATATCCATTCTTGTTTACGCCTCGCGTTTCCGCCTTGGCGGGGTGTGACACCAAGTAACCCACATCAGTAGAGAAAAAAACATAATTATAAACCCTTAGAACTCTAGAGAATCAAACCTTAAATCAACATATATAGAGCAAGAGCAGTCGGCTTTAGGGATAGATAACTACAACATAATAGCATACAATCGAACAAGACCTTCGCACATGAATCAGCGATTAAAAAAACAACACGACCAAGAAACCCTTATCGCAATATAGTCGGATCTCAAACCAAAACCCTAACCAGAATGTGAGTAATCGTTACAAGAATCACAAAACTAGTTAGTGATTAAGGCAAAGACAAAATTATATGACATATTAGATCTATTGAAAAAAAGGGATATTAGGGTTTTTTTTCTTTCGGTTTTTTTGAGACAAGTTTTATAAACTTTGAAGAAGTCAAGAAGACCGTATTCAACCTCTCCCTACGGTTCTACAAAGACTGCGGACTAAGCAAAGCTCTTTTCTCTTGAAGTGTTTTAGGCGGGACAATTCGATAAAGCAAAAGGGCGAGATAAAAGAGTATTTTGAATTAAAGTACCATTTAGTACGAGTTGGTGAAAAGATTGTGAACAGTTGGCAGCACTGTTCACAAAAGTAAGGTTGGGATGTTTCTAAGAATGAACGTGCATTAAATGAAGTTGTACTTCTCCACTAGATTCTTGACACGTCCCAACTACCCTGTCCAAAGAGTCACTTGATGAATAACCAAACAGATAACTGAAAAAAGTCACGTGTTAAAGGTAACTCTTTTGCCCATAACACTTCTTATATCCAACGGTCCATGCCAAGGACTGGGCTTGAGTCGCCACACCCGAATATTACGAGATATTGTCTCCTATACGGACATGTCATCTAATGCTTAGGATAGGCATAGCCCGACTCACCATTTCTTTATGAAGTGAGGAACACTAATCGAGATAGTATAAATACATCACCTCATTCAATATTAAATAAATCATTTATTGCACTCTCACTCATATTTAATATTATACCTCCCGTGTTTCATCTTTGTGAAAGGTGATCTAAGGACGCGACTCTCCGGTCCGAAAGAACTTCACCCATCTTGCACGTGGAACCGACTTTTGCTTCTACAAAGTACGTGGTCACAAAAACAGGAATTCAAAAACAGGTTGTAGAAAAAGAATAGGTTCTTTCATTCATTTTCTCTGTAATTTCATACCTTGAAGACATTTTAAAAATTCAAAACTCTAAGAAAATGATACGACTATCAAGTTTAGTTTATGTATACAAAATAGAATAAAATGAATTATAACATATATAGTCACAAATATATATTATGATGATTGTCAACCACCATCTTAAAGATCTCAAGAACCTTTGTAACTACAAGGTATTATCTCTTCCACTAGGAGCCTTCTTGATCTATTAACATTTAGCAAACACAAGTAAATATGATCTTTAAGTTCTTCGACTTGTTCCGTGAAGCGACTGTTATGAATCCTAAACTCTCTCATTACTTCCTCCGACACATCAGTCTTTAGCTTTCCTACACAATTACGAGCAACTATCCTCCCAAATTCAACTTCATTGTGTAATCTGCTTGTAAGTGAAGCTATTGTATCAAAGTCTTTGATCAATGTATATATCCCTTTTGCAGCCACATCTAATAACATGCTAACCCTCTTAAGCTCATCTGTCTTGAGACGTTTGTTGGCTTTGTTAGCCTTCTTGGTTAAACCAAATAAACAAGTGATTAACGCCGGAGATGCTACAATCCCAACCAATCCATGAAAAGCTAGAACTACGAGTGCAATGGCTAACACAGTATAGGAAGCTACAAGAGCACAACCCATGGTGTTTTTCATAAATATGATAAGTTTTCGCTTTCTTTTTATCCTTGTGTGGATTGTGGTCAACCTCTTTAGCAAAACCCTTAAGTGTTTCTGCAAATTTTGGAACGTCTCCGGGCTGAAATCCAAGAGAGGGTTTGACAATGATGAATAGAAGGCTAATTCGTTGTATACTGTAGCACGTTGATCACTTTTTGGAACCCTTTCGGCTGTCTTAATAGCACGTTTGATTCTATGTTGGTTTGCATTTGCTTGATGGACGGAGTGAAGTAGTTTTTCATTTATCTTCCATGCTTCTAAGCCAGCACCGAAAAAATCAAGGATTAGGAAGTGAATATCAAAGGTCTTGGCTAGGTTAGCCATGGTTTCATTGTTTTGTGGTTCGAGTAGTATGTCACATTTATGAATGTAATGATCACGAATGGACGAAGAGGGTATAGATGATCCATTATCCAAGCAAATGTGATTTTGAACTTTGTTGCAAATATCCATGTAAGAATTGGTCCTAAATGCCTGGTGATACTCTTGGCTAACATCCGTCTCCTGATCAACAAACCTAACCGTAGCTTGTTTCTTGTATCTACCTGAAATTAAATAGCCAAGTTTTCGAAAATGATTCACAACTAATTCATAAAACTAAACCAAAGCTAGAAATTACCGAGTACAACTAATAAAGGAAACATCTGAAATTTACCTGTCAACAATTGAAAGGGGAATTTGAACGTACAGAAATTCATCTTCTTTGTCATAGAACATGAAGATGAAAAAATATTTAAAGAAACTTTAGAAAGCTCACACTTGAAAGCCATCATGTGTATTTATAGGCTGCCAAACCATAAACAGTTGGAAAGTTTGTTTCTCTTACACGTTTGCTTCCATCTTACGTGAACCTCAGTAAGATATAGAGACAAGGGATATATCATATATACATACCTACATACGATTATACACGTATGTAACATATACACGTGTGCATGTATACATGGACATCTAGAATGCAAAATTTGATCGATATACAACTGATTTTATCGTTATTATTAGAAATTTCTCATGTGGGAAAGTTGTCAATTCGATATTATTCGGTTATGAAATAATTGCTTGTAATAGTTCTCAAGAAACATCTCGATTTGGATCTTAAATCTATAGGTTAATCATTACAGTTTACAATCTTTTGATGTTTTTTTGCAACATTTCAAGAGGTAGGTTTACTTAGGGACAAACTTAACTAAATTGCTTTGCTTTTACCAAACCTTAACATCATCATGAATCATTCATGCTTTTTCGAAAAAGGAAACATTTTAATCTTAAACAATGTCTTATTGTAAGAAGATTATCCTTAAAAACAGTTTCTGATTAATCTAGAAAAGGAAATCTACAAGGGACTATAACTTACATATGTTTCCAAGAAACTAACAAATTAAGCCACGTTAACCTCATTTTTTTGTTTGTATTACTTCATTTTCATGTATTCCCAAAGACGTCAAGAATTAGTGGATGTAATTAATTGAAGAACTGATTAGATCATGGCTTGAAACTTCAAATTCAAATATCCAGGATGTAAGATAATCTTCTCTTTTGACAACTATAACTAGCTAGCAACCCACGTATTCAAAATCCAAATTAAAAACATTATCACAAATTTATAGGTCAATAATAATTTGGTTTCATTCAAGCTCCAACATTAGCAGCATTTTTTTTATCGTTGTAGCTCTTGATCGACATGAATACACTTGACCATCTATAACTTGAATATATCCACATCATTTGGCTCTCTCTCTATATATATAACTAGGGCCGTTTTTAAGAGAGTCCAAGTGGTGTCAATTGCATAGGGCTATCGTTTGATGAGGGGGACAAAATTTCATGCACTTCTCTAATATACATACACATTATAAGGCTCAAGTTTAATTAGTTTATGCAATACTGATATATACTAGTATGTATTTTTCCTGGCCTTTGTTTAGTAATGGCAAAAGGCCACAGAAATCCACGAGACGGTATATAACCACAACCAAAGTGGCGTAGTGGTTAGGCGCGTACATGATATCCCCATCGAGACATTTTGGTTATGCCATTTTTCGATTAACCTGAACAAAGGAATAACCGTCTCCGTTTGTTTTGGCTCTCCGTAATTCTGTTTATGTTGTGTTTGACCACATTAAGAATTCGTTTGTAACATATAAACTGAAACGAAGGAGACCTAGCTATATATGTGTCTTGAAATGTTGTTTCTAAATTCGAATGACCCTAATTAAATACTTAACTACTTAAGTGACCTATAGGCAAATATCATTATACTAACAACCCTTCGTATTTTAAGCAACTTATTGTATAAGCATCGAAACAGAAGCAATAAAAAGAGGGTAACGTGGCAGTGGCTTACGTAGTTATTTCCTTGCACACACAAGTTGTTGTAGCTTTGGATATTTTCCTTTTTTAGATCTCTTATTAAAACTATTGCTATTATGGATACAATCCTGTTATAACACTACATTCTTCTTTTAATATAGTATGAGTTAGCCACCTTTGAAAGAATTTGTTTTTTGCACTCATAAATGATGATGTTAAGGTTTGTTAACTAACACACACACAAAAAAGTAGACAACTAAAATCTCTCTAATCTCTATCTTTGTTGGTGAGATAACGTGGGAAGGAAGCAAACGTGTGATAAAGACAAACAACTAATTCGGAACTGGTTTCTTGCTGGAAACTTATAAATACACATGATGGCTTTCAAATGTAACATTTCTTACTTTCTTTCTTAAAACATGTTTCTATGTTTAAATCTAATACTAGAATGAAAATAAATTGTTCCAAGATCAAGTTTCCTTCGGTTAGATCCAATGGTATATGTTTCAATCATCGCAACCATTATCATTATCGTTCTTGTGTGTTGTATCGTGAAGTACTGGTTTAAAATAGCTTCGAATTCATTAACTGATGCATGTTCTATGTTCATACAGGTAAGTACGATGCAGAGTCAACAAGTAGCTTTATTCAAGAGACCGATGTTAACGAAGAATATAAGAAGGCATTTAGGACGCGTTCTTACACAGATATATGCAACAAAGTCCAGACACACATCCGGTTCGACTCTAATGCCTCTTCATCATCCATTCATGATCAGTATGTTCATCTTTGTGACCTCCTTCTCGAGCCACAAAGTGAAACCATAGCCCATCTAAGCAAGACCTTCGACGTCCACCATCTTCTACTCAACTTTTTTGAAGCCGGCTTAGAAGTATGGAAAATATGTGAAGAGCTTCTTGAGTCTGTCCACCAAGCCAATGCCAACCATCATAAGATCAAACAAACCATTAAATTATTCGAAAGGTTTCCATGTGGTACAATCATATACGAAGAACTTGACTCATATTCATCCTTAGTGAACCCTTTATCCAGTTTCGGTCCAATCAAGTTTCCCACATTACACGGTAGCCACAAGCTGTTGCTCAAGAAATTAACCACAAAGCACACGAGGAACAAAAGGAAGCAAAAGCTCCATAAAGTTTTCAAAAAATCGGGTGGTTGTGCTCTTGTAGCTTTGTATACAATATTAGCCATTGCACTACTAGTTCTCGCGTGTCATGGCTTGGTTGTAGCAGCAGCATCTCCAGGTTTCTTGGCATGTTCGTTTGGGTTTATTAAGAAAAGGAAGTTAGCCAAGATAGGGGTCAAGACGAGTGAGCTCAAGCGGATTGGTGCACAACTAGATGTAGCAGCAAAAGGGGTTTACACAATGATCAAAGATCTCGACACAATGGGTTGGCTTGTGGAAAGATTACACAATGAAGTTGAATTTGGGAAGAAGATGGCTCACAAATGTGTTGTAAATCGGAGCCCCGATGTGTTGGATGAAGTTATGAGAGAATTTAGAGTACACGAGACTTGCTTCTTGGAGCAATTGGAAGAACTTGAAGATCATATTTATTTGTGTCTGCTTAATGTTAATAGATCAAGAAGACTACTGGTAGATGAAATAATGCCTAGATCAAATAAATAAGATTGAAATAGTTAAAAATAATTCAAACTTTGTTTGCATTGTATAGAAAATTGATACAATAATGTAGTGAATTGTGTATGCGAGCGTCTTTACTGTATTACAGCTTGTGTTTATCATCTTTTAATAGAAGAATCACGGGCAGAACAAGCATGCACAACAAGGCGGTTTAAGATTTGGCAAGGTTAAAGTTGTCTAAGTTTCTTGTACTCGTCGAACGTCATGAAGGAATCTTTGGTCTTGAGCCAGTCTGATGGTCTGGGCATGATAATAGCGACGTACCCTTCTCTATCTGCCTGCAATTGACAAACAATCCAGGTAACTGAATAAGAATTTTAAAATTGCTTTGGTTTGTAAGATTATCATAGAGGTGGCAGTTTAGACTAATTTATCCATAGATAGGTCGATTTGGATTATGTATTTATTTAATAAGACAGGTTAAGATAATACATATGACTAATAAGGTAAAGTGGCCAACTGGGTCAGATCCTATAATTCATCTGCACTCAATATAAACACAATTAACTCTTAAAACGGTTTATAAAAGAAGGTTGTCAACATGGTTGTGTGAAAATGTATATATTATTATAGTTGGGTGTGTGAGCTTGTCTTTCAAAACAAACTACTACGTATTATGCTATGATTTTGTTTTCGTATTAAGCACATTAAAGATGTGTAAAAGTTGAAAAAGAAAAGTTAGTAGGTGTTGCGGGTCAGTCCAGCCCGACCCCTTTTAACCCGCTACCTAACCCGCCCATGTCACACTGAAAATTTGCGTATTACAGCTGTATACATACCGCTGAATTCAGCAACTCTGGCTGCTTAATTAACCGCTCATTTACTTCCAGCAAAGAGCCTTTTATACAACATCTGTCAAAACCAATTTACAGTTAAACTTACAAATGTAATACCACATTCAAAGTAAGCAATACATTTATCATGATGTTGGAGAATATTTTTTATCTCAAAAGACTATATAAACTGAAAGAAACTAGAGCATATACTCCCTGAATTCCAAGCAAATGTTCGAAAACTGAATGGACATCTTTAAACATCAAGATATGATAAGAATTATTCAATTATTTGGCAAAGTTTGATAGCAATATATGAGTATTTTGACTCGTTGAGAAGAAAATGGTGCTAGAATGTTAATTGAAATGTTAATTGTACCACAATGGAAGATGTAGACTCTTCACGAAGAACATATGCATTAAAATACTCGCCACTCTTAAATCCACAAAAGAATTTCGTAAAATATTGGTGAACAATATTTTAATCCAACACAGGATTACATCTATAACGCATAAAATAAAGTTAGAAATAAGAACCTACCTCACAATATAGAAAGTGTTGTTGGTGCATACTTTACATAAAGCTGTGTTAGACTCGAAATGTTGTGCATTCTGCAAAAAAAAGAGATTAATATATTAAGTTACAAAACATGAAAGCCATTCCGCATCGCTTAATTAGTTAACGTGAAAATTCTCTTCTTGAAAGAAGAGATTGATAAATGCAAGGAATCTCATCTATAAGATGGATAAGCTTTGAATTTTGGGATCAACTTAGCTAACATTCAACTATAAATTCACATGCACCAAATGAAGGGACAAGAAACATTATGTGTACATAAAACCTTGTAACAAATGCTAACAAAACAGAATAATGTCTGTTATTTAGCAAGGCTCATATGAAGCTGCTTTATGCCATATTTCATCACAATTACTAACCACCGAAAACTATAGTTGAAAAAGATTAAGAAAAAGGTTCAAGAAGCAACGTACCCTTTTGCGCTTCCCAGTGACCTTGATCTCACTCCGGTTAGACTTTCCAACATTGAAGTCCACGGAAGTGACGCCTCCTGCATCCTTAAAGGCCACATGACCAGAAGCCATTCCAATTACGCACAAGCTTCATTCAAAAATCAGGAAAGGCCATTTATTAACATTATCAATCATAGTCCGGTATAAATCAGTTAATATTCTTAATTCCTAGCTACAAATCATTTGACCACAAAAATGTTCTCAATGTTTGGAAAAAAAAGATGACAAATCTCAAAAATTAATGTGGTCTTCATCATTCGTCATCCAATCACCAATCTCCCCGGTTTAATAATATTTCAGTAAATACATACATAATTTTCATTTATATTGTAATTAGATTAATCGCTACTGAGAATAACTCTAGTAATTTGTTATAAAGCGAGGTCAAACAAGCAAAATAACCAAAAGTCAACGAAAGTCAAAAATCTGTTTTTGGGGGGAAAAGTTAGTTAGCGTCCAAACAGCCTATAAATACTATCATTTCACTTTAATTCATTTCATCTTGATTGTCAAACTCATTTTCTCGCTTGTAATCGTTCCATTGTAACATGTTCATTAATTTAATAACAAACCCATTTTCGAATCTTGTTTCTTTACTATAGATTCCTAAATTTGTTTTTGCCATTGAAAGGTGTTCTTCATTTCTTCATTGATTTCTAGTTCACATTGTTTCAATTGCTATCAGAGCGCATTCTGGTGGTGGCTCATTCTGTTATAATTCTGTTATAACAGTTACAGTTGTTAAAATTCCGGTCAATTCTGTTATTCCGATTAACTTTTTGGTCAAAAGTCTCGAGTCTTTCCAATCTAAAACATGTCATAACTACTTTTCGTCCATTTTCCAATCTATAACACGCTTTAGTTGATCGGATTAGTTAGTTAAGAATTGATCATGATCTTCACTAGGTCAAGTGATAATGATGGAAGAGATCAACAAAATGTGTTAATCATCTACTGTTGAAAGTGGACTGGCTAGTATTCAAGGTGCAATTGAGGTGAATATGAAAGTGTTAACAGGCTTATTGTTATTCCAGCAACTACAGGGGAGATCAGTAAGTTCAATAGTGGGCAAAGGGGAGAAGGTAATGGTAATGGACGGTATGGTAAATTGACAAAGCTTGAGTTTCCTAAGTTTTATGGTGAGGATGTACAGGGTTTGGTTGTACTTGGTACATCAGTTATTGTTGATCACTGGGATCCAAGATGATGCGCAAAAGATCAGGTTGGCATCACAGTTATATGAAACATAAATCAAGAAGAGGTTCGACTCAATTCATGAAGATCCAATGGTTGAGTTAAAGAATTTCAGGCAAATGTCCACTGTGCAAGTATACCAAGATCTATTTGAGGCATTGTTGAATAAGGTGGAGCTCACCGAGGCATATGCCATCAGCTTGTTCATTAGGGGTTTAAAAGAGGAAATAGGTTTGGCTATGAGGATGTTTAAGCCAACAAATCTGTATGACTTGTATTGTTTGGCAAAAATGCAAGAGGCTATGAGGATGTTTTAGCCAACAAATCTTTCTCACCGAGGTATACACCTATTCTTCCTACTCCTAAATCCAATGTTGTTAGTAGTTAGTAGTATTGCTTATGCTAATAAGAATGTGAGGTATAATAAAAAGGGTAATACTTTGGCTTTGCCTTCTACTTCACTAAATGTGAGGTGGAATAGACCTAGGAAAAAGTTGACACAACAAGAAATGGAAGAAAAAAAGGGCAAAACATTTGTGTTTTTACTGTGACCAAAGGTATAGTCCTGGCCATAAATGTTGTGGGCAGATGTATTGTTTTGAAGTAATTGCTAGTGATGAAAATGTCTGAGTAGGATGAGGATTGTGTGCTGAGTGAACAATGAGTGGTTAGTACATTTGAAAGTGAAGAAGTAATTCCACATATTGTGTGTGAAGCTTCCCAACCAAATGGTTGTAGGTTCAAGTCCTACTTAGGACATGTGAGATAGTTTGTGGTTTAAATATTGTGAGATAGTTAAAAATTTCCGTTCTAAAAAAAATTCCACATATTTCACTCAATGCATTAACGGGTGTAAATAACTATCAAACTATAGAGGCTATGTTGGGAAACAATTGTTGCACATCTTGATAAACTATGGTAGCACCCACAACTTCTTAGATTTACACATGACCAAAAGATTGGGGTGTAAAATGAAGAAAATGTGTCCCTTGCAAGTTTCAATGGCCAATGGGAAAGTGACGTCAAGCATGTATGAGTGTAAGAATTTCAAATGGGAACTACATGGCATACTTATGTTACTCATGTTATGATCTTACCATTAAGAGGATGTGAGACGGTGTTAGGAATTCAATGGTTAGCCACTTTGGGTACCATAGTGTGATTTCAAAATTTTGGTGAAGGAATTTGTTAGTAATGGTAAGAGGTGTGTGTTGAGGGGGACACAACAGTCTTCTCCACAATGGATGCGGGGTAGGCAGTTAAACAATCAATTGGGGGCTGAGATGACATCTGTGGCCATTTGTGTCTACCACGGATCCAAGCACTCCTTAATGATGATGCCATAGTCTTTGATACACCAAAAGAACTCCCTCCCAAAAGAACTCATGAACACACTATACCTTTGCTACCTGACACACCTCCCATCAATATTAGGCCCTACAAACACCCTCCAAATCAAAAAGATGTCATTGAGCTCATGGTGAAAGAATGGTTGGAATCTGGTGTGATAAGAAACGGTCAAAGTCTATTTTCCTCTCCAATAGTGATGGTGAAGAAGAAAGATGGGACATGGAGAATGTGTGTAAATTACAGACAACTAAACAAGTACACAGTGAAGGATAAAGTCCAAATTTCGGTTATAGAGGAACTATTAGATGAACTGAATGGAGCTCTAAATGTTTTCAAAACTGGATTTGAGAACACGTTATCATCAAATTAGGATGAAATGAAGCTGATGTGCACAAAATTGCTTTTAGAACTCATGAGGGTCACTATGAGTTTTTTAGAGATGCATTTTGGATAACCGCCTTTCAATCCCTTATGAATGTTGTTTTCAAGCCATTTGTAAGGAAGTTTGTGCTAGTGTTCTTTGATGATATCTTGATATATAGCAAGAATGAAGAGGAGCATTAGAAACATTTGCAACTAGTGTTACAAACTATGCTTCCCTTTTTGCAAAACAAAGTAAGTGTTTCTTTGCGGTTAAAAAAAAGTGGAGTACTTAAGCCATATAATCAATGCAGGGAGTGTCAACCGATCCTACCATCCTACCACGGTCGACAGTGACTTAGACAGTCAAGCAATTGAGGGGATTCTTGGGTTTGACAGGAGCTTCAATTAACATTATGCCTTGATTAGTAAACCACTCACACGTCTACTCAAGAAGAATGCCTTTGAATGGAATGAGGGAGCACAAGTTGCATTCACAGGCCATGGTTCAAGCTCCGGTCCTAGCTCTTCCAGACTTTCAAAAGTTCTTTGTTGTGGAAAGTGATGCTTCGAGGTATTGGTACAGTGCTACAACAAGAAGGACATCTTATTGCTTACTTGGGTAAGACCCTTTCTCCCAAACACCAGTCTTTGTCCACTTATGAAAAGGTGTTTTTTCCTATGTTATTAGCTTTGGAAAAATGGAGAGGGTACTTGTTAGACAGACATTTCAAGATAAAAACAGACTACTTCAGTCTCAAATATTTGCTGGATTAAAGGCTTACTACCCTTTTTCAAAGCTAAGTGGTTACCTAAGCTCTTGGGTATGCTTATGAAATTTCTTAGAAAAAGGGCAGTGAGAATGCAGTGGTAGATGCTCTGTCAAGAGTTAACTCTGGTAATGAGTTAAACTCTTTGATATTGTCAACTATACCAAGTGAGTTGTTGCAGAAAGTTAAAAGATAGCTATGAACAAGACAATGCTGTGGTGAAAGATGATACTCATGATAGGCAATAAGTATTCATGGGAAAAATGTGTTGAGAAGAAAAGGAAAGATAATGGTGGAGAGTGATGAACAACTGAGAACCACAATTGTCCTACACTTTCATGTTGATGCAGTTAGAGGTCATTCAGGTACTAATGTCACAGCTCATAAGATCGGTACCTTGTTCTACCGGAAGGGAATGCACAAGATGGTGAAAAAGATCATAAGGTAGATTTGTCTGCGGTATCTACAACCTCTGCCCATTCCTGAGAGAGCAAGTGTGGAGTGACATTTCTATGGATTTCATTGTGGGCCTACCAAAATCTCAGCGTAAGACTGCTATCTTTGTGGTGGTAGACATGTTGAGCAAATATGCTTACTTTATGGCACTCAGTCACCCTTACATTGCAAGTTTTATGGCACAAGTATTATTGGATTTTGTCTATAAGCTACATGGTCTTCCTAATTCAATTGTGAGTGATAAAGACAGTGTGTTCTTAAGTCACTTTTGGCAAACACTTTTCAAGTTGCTCTCAAGGTTGATCTTAAGATGTCAACAGCATACCATCCCAAAACAGATGGACTGAGGTTGTAAATAAATGGTCAGAGTGTTACTTGAGATGCATGACAGGAGAAAGGCCAAGGCCAAGGGAGTGGATGCAATGGCTGTCACTAGCTGAGTTCTAGTATAACACAAACAAACACTCTGCAACTAATGTCACACTCTTTGAAGTGATATATGGCCAAACACCCCCACTGCATATTCCATACCTAGCTACCTAGCTGGAGAGTGAGTTGTGGAATCCGTGGATAGAACATTACAAGCAGGCTAGAGAAGGTGCTATTTACATGCTAAATTCCATCTAAAAAGGGCTCAAGATAGGATGAAAAAGTATGCAGACAGAAACATAAGTAGCATACAAGTTGGAGTTGCCAAACACAAGCTAAATTCATCTTTATGTATCACAATCGAAGCTTTGCAAAGGAAATTCACACAAAATGAGGATCCTACCTCACTATGGAAAGGGCTGTGAACCTGTGGTTGTATTGGATAGAAGAATTGGACAACAATAACGCAGCTGTTTATCGTTTGGTCAAATGGGTTAATCATAGTTATGAAGATGCAACATGGGACTCTATGATGAGTTGGTACAAAGGTTTCCAGACTTCCAGATGGATTCTTTAGGACAAGAATGTTTTTAAGGAGAGTGGATTGTTATAAAGCGAAGTCAAATAAGCAAAATAACCAAAAGTCAACGAAAGTCAAAAATCTATTATTGGGCTGGAAAGTTAGTTAGCGTCCAAACAGCCTATAAATACTATCATTTCATCTTGATTGTCAAACTCATTTCTCTCTTGTAATCGTTCCATTGTAACAAACTCATTAATCCAATAACAAGCCCACTTTCGAATCTTGTTTCTTTACTATAGATTCCTAAATTTGTTTGTGCCACTGAAAGGTGTTCTTCATTTCTTCATTGATTTCTAGTTCACATTGTTCATAATTAGTAAGTTGAATTACAGGAGCAAAGAGGAAACATTCCTTAGGGAAAGAGAAGTGCCAACATAAAGATAGTTAAGAAATTCATACCCATTTGCATGGCGATAAATATATTGATCATGCTCCGGCTTCATAAAATCTAAAAACACCCAAAACACAATATCGTCAAAAAAACATATTAGAAAATTGATAACACAAAGATACTATGTTCGTCACATAATCGAACTACATGATTCAAATAACAAACCTAGCACATATCACATATATATTTATAATCTAACACACATTCCTAAAGTCAATCCCGATAGCCTGAACATATTCAAAATTTCAAATTTATATCAGTTTTTTAGTTTAGAAGTAATCAAAAAAATAACACCCAAATGCATGATACATAAATTAATAAAGTCAACTAGTTCATAGTTAAACTTCAAATTTGATAAATATCACATTTAGGGTAATTTTGGCAAGGAGCGTGTAGAACTTAAAGCGCATATGGCAATGAGCGCTTATGATTTCAGTACGCTACTTTTGAAATGCTACTTGAAGAAGCGTTTAGCTTTTTCGTCATTTTACACTTTATAACTAAAGACACAGCTATGTTACTAAACATTTTCATAAAACAAAGTGCTAACAGCTAAACAAATAATACTAATTTTTCCAAACATAGCCTTAATTAGTCCACATTTAGCCAACTCAAACCACAAATTTAACAAAAATAAAGAAAATGGTAAATGGAAATAATTACCAGGAGCAAAATAAGTAACAAAATTGAATTGAATAGCAGAAGTTGGATTAATTGGTAAATCGTTAACGTTTGGTAACAAAAGCTCGTGTAACTGCTTTTCACTGTCATCTCCGTTTG